>JBBJLR010000153.1:14386494-14403182 GCA_037577145.1 Brachypetersius gabonensis
ACACACACACACACACACACACACACACACACACACACACACACACACACACACACACACACACATATATATATGCAGAGAAATCAAGCTTGACCGATGGTAGGGCAATGATTAGATACTAGTGGGAAAAGCAGAGATCAGTGGAATGCTGTGTTGATAGCACAGTCTAGGAAAGTGACAACTGTTGCTTTCCTGCTTAGCTATTTTCACTTAAGTGATGAAATAAGCCATGTGATTTGGCAGCAGTCAGGTGGACTGGTGAACTTTGTTATGTGGGAAAGCGACTGCTTTAGAGTTATCATAGTTTTAGTGGAAGAATAATGTTGTCAGATATCAGATATCAGATATGAGCAGCAGCCCAAGAATGACCATAAAAGTCTGAAAAGGATGTTCATGATGAATTTCACATTGAATCAGTAAAATAAAATGTATGGTATGTGTGAGCCATAATCAATCAACCAATCAATCAACCAACCAACCAGTCAGGAGGTCCGTCAATCAGCGTGAATCAATTAATCAGTCACTCAGTACTGAGGTATACTGGTTATCTAAAAATGGCTTTACTAAATACTGACTTACCAGAGGTGGATCTCTTGGAGCTTGTATCTCCAGCATTGAAAGCCATCAGCATGGCCCACCCTAAAGAGACCAGAACATTCTAAAATAAAGCGGCTTCATTCATCCCTCCGTTGTCTTTGGCTGTGAAGTGTGTTTCTCTTGGATGCAGACATCCCCTTTGTACGTAGCCACTTTTAAGTATGACAAATTACCCTCGCCAGCGTGTTGAGAGGCAGGACTGAGCGTTCTTGGAGAAATTAGGAGTGAGCACAATCATGTTTAAGAAATATTTGCCACTGCCCACCACCCAACATAACAGCTGTTTCTGACCCCCCCCCAATTAACTGTATTTCAAAATAAACTTAAGTAATAACACTTTGCTAAGTCTTTCCTCCTATACAGCATCATTTTACTTTTCTCCCAGTTCCATTAGAATACATTCTCTGTTTCATGGTAAACTCTATGGTCTATCTGACTCACTCAGATATGGTGGAAATTTCAATTTCTTTAGTTTTGCTTCCAGTTACCATGAGGCAATAACATTAAATGCTTAACTTAAGAACCAAACTGCTTCTTTGGTCACTATACAATCAGCATACCTAACACTTGATTTAGAGTCCCATATTTAAGCAATATGAAGGCCATGAGAAGAGAGAACTCACTGCCTTGTGGATTAATCTGCCAATAATCAATATTAACGTATTCACATTTTTATATCTACACTCGTTCTTTGAGTTCTACCCTCATTCTGAGTGAGAGCAGCTGCCTCTAATGAGCCAGAAAAGGCAGTGAAATTGCCACCTAATGAGGATGATAGGTAATTACAGAGGCAGAAAAAGAAAAAACAAACAGCGCTCAAACAACTAACGAGAAATGTAAAGTAATATAAATGTCAGGCATTTTTTCAAAAGTGTTAATCTCAATATTATATTCTAAAGATTCTCTTGCAAGGATGGAAGAGAATGTTAGTCACCATGCATGACTAAGATTCTAAATGTTGCCGAATGCACGGCCAAAAACGCCCCTGAATGCTTTCATGGCCAATTATTGCCCACAATATGGACAATTTTAAAATGTGGTTGAGAAAACTGTTACAGATTCATACTCTAGTCCAACTTAAAGCCACAGTAATCTAAATGTAGTGGGACAGGGGTGATACTTGGTAAATATATATTTTCCCACCCACTGCTGATGACATAGCCAAAGAATTAGAAGATGTTTTAAAGGTGGGCAAAAGTCATTTTATACATTAGTTTGTTGACTGGGCTTCAGATTCAGATTTACAGACCTAAAGCTAAACAACATGTTGTAGACGGCACGCAACAACTGACTTAATAATGCAAAGCACGGTTACATGCAAGAATATAAGACAAACGTTAAGACAAATGTTATTTTTATTAAAGCATTCATCTGTGGCTTGGAGCAGACAGGCTTTAGAGCTGAACAGATTCCAGAGATGATCACAGCAGTATGTGCTGTACAGAGGTACAGCTGTCTGATTGCCAATAATGACTTCAGTATAAATCTACATAGGTTCATGTACTGCATTAGTCATTTGCTCACCCTCACTGGTTTCCCATTTGTTTTCTGAGTGCTTTAATGTGCTGTCCAAAATGAATTTCTTTTTAATAGTTTTATTGGCTGAGGACCACCGGACAAATGGGAGTGCAGTCAAGATACTGTTCTTGATGTTCTTTCTGTCTTTGTTTGTTTTTTGAGTCTAAAACAAATCTAAAATTGTGTCTTCAAACAGGCACATCATCAACTAAATCTTGACTGATGTGCAGAGATTTGCAGAGATTGGCCTACTGCTAAAACTCAGTTTAGATTAACGGACAGTAAGACAACAAGCTTTTAAGGAATTGCAAGGAATGTTATTCACAAATGGCAGTTTCAGCATCAGCTAACCATATTTATATTGCTAAGAAGCTTGTAGGTTCCTTTTCCACTTTTTTAATGTAAGCATGTTCACTACATTCACTTAAAGCCCCTTTAAGTGAATATTGCACAGTCTGAGGTTTGAGATCTGTTTTTTCTCAAGGCGAATACCTCTCCAAACCTGCATTCATCTACCCATCAGACCTACCGGCTGTAATTTAGACCAGTTCTTGTTTATAAAGTGGGTTCAGCTTGTCATTGCAATGTTGACCAGGCAAGCTTAAACTCACCAAGCATTATGGCTTATGGGCGAGCATGAAAATCAGATGTCGAATCTGTGTACAATTACACTGCATTAAGGATTAAGGATTGTTAGCTCACTCACAATGTAATATATAAAAGGTTCTGAGCTTGCCCCATATATATACTTGGCAACCTGGTTACTGATATTCACATTACTAATTCAGAAGCCATTTTTACAAGTTGGTGTGAGAATGCAGAATCCTCAGCCTGGTTAGTGTTTACCGTGATTGGTCACTGTGACACTTAGATGGTCACACTCTGGCCTCCGCCGTCTGAGAACTTCGCAGCCCACACACTGTCTGTGTGGGAGTTTCAGCATGTCCTCTTTAATTGGGCTTTTTGTTAATCATGCTATTTTCTTTTCCATTATTTGGATTCTCTTGGTCTGATGATTCTGGCCAAACACTTGCTGTTGAACATAATATTTATGCTGCTGCCAAACCTCTCAGAGAGAGAAGCTGAAAGCGCCTGGGCGAAACTTGCACTGACACCCAACCTGCAGAGATAATATATGTGTATGTATCTGTACGTTGACAAATATATGTTTCTTAAACAACTGACAAGGGCATAGTAATGCATGAAATAATTTGAAGCCTTTTTTAAGCATAATTTTCAGAGCTGTAATGCCAATTTTTTAATCAAACATTAAAGTTCTGTATATTCACACAGTTGTATTTTTTTTAATACATCAGTCAAATTGGCAGCTATTTTAGCAAAAATCTTATAAACTATCATTTCGCAAATTTAAGACAGTACATTTAACCTTAATTGTTAGGAAAGAAATTTACTGAGGTCAGCAAAACTCTGGCAACGTGATTATTTTTGTATCTAATAGTCAAATATAGAACATTTAATTGCTTGATTACATGTCAAAGTGAACATTTATTATGCTCTTTATAATACATTAATAGCCTTCACAATTTTCTTTGGCAAGCCTCTCTCCATGCTGCAGCTGTGGCTAGGGGCACCATGGCTCTGTAAAACAGCAGTGAATGAGGCGGGGATGTGCTAGGGCCACTGAGGGGTGTTTCACATCTGTCTTTGAAAACTTTCCATTCGTCTCTCCCTCCTCTCCCGGGTGACTGCAATTAGTGCCGTCCACGGTTAAATGATGCTCCTCTGGGGAGGTGTAAAGTGTTCCACTGAATGGGAATGCCCAGTCTCTTCCTGTGCGCTTGTTGTGAAATGTCTTGCTGCTTCAGCTAGCACAAATGAATGGAAGAACCAGTGTGACAGAGGGAGTCCCAAAAGTGGCAGGAGGATTTCCCAATTTTTCCGGCGTGTAAAGATGAGTGACGACATATATACACACAAACGAGACCTTTTTCCACTGACATGTGGTGTTCCTTCTGGCTTCGGGAAATTCGTTTGTTTTCAAATGATCTAATCCTTTCATCTCTTCCCCAGCACTCAAGATGAAGATAAAAGAAGTTAAGAAGGAGAAAGGTGACCGCAAGCTTATCGCAGCACAAAAGAAAAAGAAGGTTCTGAAGATGGGCATCCTGCGTAAAAAAGACCTGAAGAAGCTGACGCTCTACATTAAGAATGGAGCCAACTGCCCCTGCTCCCAACTGGATAACCTCGGGAGCAACTTCCTCATCATGGGCCGCAAAGTCGACCAGCAGTTACTGCTCATGTCTATCCACAAGTGGGACAAGAAGAGCAAGGAGCTCAAGTTTGCCATCAAATACATGAAGTCCCATCAGTGCCCAACTTACCACACCGTCTTCCAGTGACCAATGACCACAGCACCCAAGTCTGCTTCCTCGAACCCCTCCAATCCCTTTCTACAGTTAGCACATACCGTTTTTTTTATTTGAAATTTGCCTTTGGGAATCATTCATTTGCTAGTGGTCTGATATTTCAGCAGTGTTTGTTTCTATTTCTACTTTATTGCCCACTGTATATGCTGAAAGAATCCTCTTTAGAGAAACCAACTAAACTGTCTTCGTCAGAGCAACATTTCAAACTGTCCTGGGTGGAATGCCAACTTATGTCCGGTAAAAAGTTCCCCACAAAGAGTGGTGCAAAATTATCAGGAGTGATAAGAAAAAAGTCAAAGCCATGCTGAGCCTGTTGCGTTAATGTCAGAGTGAGGGAAAGCAATCAGAAAGTAAATATTTGATTCAAAAGCTGAGTATTTACTTTGAAAAACATTGTGCCAGCTAGCTTTCCTTGTTATATTTTATTTTGTAGATATGGGGAAAATTGTTATACCGTGTACTATGTAGATAAGATTTATGGTTGTAAAAACCATATAGAATGCAGGGCCACCCGAGATGTGGTTCATGTCGAGGAGGGAGAGGGATGTCTGATCGCAGTTGTGCCTGATTGTTGGTCAGTTGGACTATGAGCAGCACCTGGACCATTTCCCTGTCCTGAGAGGGCGTCTCACACCAGCCAGCCGGACGCAGACTCTGGACTGACCCAGCACTTTAGCTGGTGAGATAGCTGGCATCCTTTATTCTTTTATTTCCTTTAAAATATCAGTCATTATTTTTTTTTTACTGAAAATATTATCAACTGCTTCAAATATACTTTCATGGTATGAAAACGAAATCTGGCAGGCATAGAATCTGGATTCACTGTTTCTGAAATAAAGGAAAAAAATCATTATACTTCAACTGTCTTTAATCAGTACAAAATAAGTTGAATAAAGTGTCTTTCTTTCTCTTTCTTACTTTCTTTCTTTCCTTTCTGTTTTACTTAAATGTTCTTTCTTATGTTTCATTGAATTTTCCTGAGTGACATTTGTGTGTTTTTTGGGTGGGAGGGGGATCATTCATTCTACATGACCATTTCCCAACTTCTCTTCTTCTCTTGGGATTAAATGGGTTGTGTTGTTACTGTGCTTTTAAGGCTGATATATGTAAATGACCTCTCTTCTGATTGGCTACCCAGCATTCTAAACCACCTTAGTTTCTGCAGACTGGAGAGTGAATGGTGTGTCTGAAACTTTTTTTATGTACTATATAATACTATTTTTTTAACTGACACAGTGTGGAAAATTAGGTGTTCCATGACTTAGGCCTTTTCATTTTTTCTTAAAACGGTGTTACCAAAGACAAGGTTGCATTAACCCGATGAAGGGTGGCAATAAAACAAAGACTAGCAAGATAACATCTAACATGACTTAAATGAACCATGGCCTATTTTGAAACAGGCGGTTAGACTCAGAGAGCTGAATCAGCACAATTAGAAAAGGCTTGACACCCCATCTGTTTGCTCTCAGCACCAGTAGTGCCAGAACAGAGGAATGTGAAAGCTGCAGTAGCTGGATTGATAGTTGGAGTCATTCTGCAGGCTGTGATCTCAGAGATCTGACCTAATGCCCTCTAATGCAGCAGTGACTGAGGCTATGTCTGCGGCTGGAGCAGAGGACTGTTGGTGTGAGGCTCCGTCATCAGTGGCCTGCTGACTGGGGGAGGTCTGCCCAGCGCACAGCAGGACCCTGTGCCTCTCATTAGCCCGCTGGCCAGACTGACTCACACACACACTCCCACGCTCCCATTTAAAAAGGCAGCAAATCGCCATACACTCACGCTCGCACACACAGCTTACATCACACCTTGCCTTCATCGCTGCCTCTGACACGCACGGATGTCCCCAGAAATGTTATTGACATTAAACCTACATATTTCTGCCAAAAAATGCAATGCCATCTGTACTTCTAGCTCAACAACCAATCACTATACACGCTTAAAAATAAAATTTCCTGAATGGTTCTTGACTTACCTTTAGCTGGTATAGGACCTTTACATGATCTGGGGCTTCTTAAAACTTTTGCCCACATCACATGTGATCAAATGCTTTATTATCCTCCAGTGGTTCTTAAAACAGTCCTCAGGTCCACATTTATCCTTTATCTCATGTATTTTGAGTTCGGTTGGAGCAAAACTGTATCTGGGGTCCCTAAGGACCACTGATTTAAGCAACCAAGCCTTAGTATCTGCATATTAAAAAATGTCCCTCTAAAACGTGGACGCAGCTTTTAGTTTCATTTATACGCTCCTGCAGATTCTCTATGACACACAAATGTGGTGTTGTGGGGAAAATCTGCATTTATTTTGCTTTTTTTTTCACGTAAATCTGCTTCGTGTGGTTTTGGCAATATCGGAAGAAAGTGGGTTGTATTCCAAAAGAAATGTCAATTTTCTTTTAAAGAGAGGAAGGGAGTAGTACTGAAGACAGAATTAGGACATGGAAATTGTCCTTTAAATGAATGAATGAACAGTGCGGAGTCATCTACTTCTGGCATTAAAGAGTCATTTGCTTTAGCCCTTGAAATGATTGAAACTAACACAACCTCTCAAAACACTGTAAATACAGCACACTCATGGATCGAATCGAAGTTAATAATAAACACCTTAAAGGAAACAAGACAACAAAACCCATTTAGAAGACGCATTCTGTACAGAAAAGGCCAGAGACTCAAAAGATAAGTTCTCCAAGTAAAAAAAAGAAGCCATTCAAAGGCAGAAGGAGGAGGGGAGAGATAGCGGGAAAGAGATAGCAATGGAGCCGTGAGAGAGAGTCAAAGGGAAAGACAGACAGAAAGAGCGTCCGGAGAAAAAGAGACTAGTCATGGGACTCATCAAACAGACCGTCTGTCTGTGGGCCCGGCCTCCAACCTTCATGCCTCTGTCATCACCTCCTCAAAGGTCGCTTACCATAATTAATAAGAGCCTGATGACTGCAGAAGGGCTGAACAGGGGCCTGCATTGTGCCAGATGACCGATAATATAAACAGGCCGTCACACCGGCAATCAAAAGGTAATTTAGATCCTCCGTCAGCTTCTGTGTCAGACTGATTTCCCTGGAAGGTTAATATCACTGGGAATGCAGTGCCTCGCCAAGAGCTCTCCTTGCCTTTCATTCTGTCTCTCTCTCTTCCATTCTCTCCTTCTCTCTTCCTAATAATCACTCTGGCCTATTGGCGGGGATAGAGAATAGGGCCTTTATATGCTTCTCTTGCTGCTTCAGTGATAGCAGACACCTTTTCACAAGTGTGCTAGTTGCTGGCCATGTTTATTTGGAAGGCTTTAGACTATTTAGATTCACCGAGACACAAGTTATTAACCTTCTGTTGCTGGGATACAAATCTATCCCTAATGCCCATTCAGCACAACTGCTAATCACACCATTCACCTGTTGCTAGTGTAATGGTGCAGCTCAGCATTTATCTGTCAGCCTGCTTGTAATGTCTGACCTAAGAAAGCCACCTTGGGATGTACTACACTGATCAAACATGGCTCAAACATGGCTCTGGCCGCAAGCATACTTGCTGATGACAGTGTTTTGGGCCACACTGTTCTGTGGTTAAACGGGAAGCTCCTCTCTAACCAACAGAGGTGAGAGTGCTTCCAGATGGCTAGGTGGTTGAGTGGTCAGTCGGCCAGCTGACAGATTTACACAGAGACGTGGGGCCGATACTGTGAAAGTAGTTAGATGAATAGTTACAGTACGATGATAATTAGTTGCGTGCCTAATTCGGTGCAAATGTCTGTTATTTTCCCCAAATGAGGAGCTCGAGTTAGGCTGCGTCTGTTCCCTCGGTCCATATTCCTGGGTGCATGGAGAAGTCAAGTTGAGGTAGTGTCTGAGCGACACATGCGGTAGTCCTGCATAGCCTCTCCCTGCACTCAGCAGTTACCTGGAAAATTCTGAGAGCGACTCCACTGATTTATACCAGACATAAGGGCAGAACACACACATAGATGTCCAACCACACATGCTCACACATTCCATCCACACTGTTGCATTCAAATGGACACCAATTAATCAAAATATTCAATTTCAGACAGATATTTTTAGTCAGTTTAAACAGTGCACATTCACATAAACAAGCCATAAACATGCCACGTTTACATGACGCGGTTATACCTATGCATATAATCTGTCATAGCTTATGACTGCGTATGACATCTGCCATGACACGTTTAAGGTGTTACCCGTTTTTCCTGTTGTGTATCATATGATCGAGGAGCAAAGGCCTAAACGGGCAAAAGTATTTGACATTTTAACATTAGCATGCAAATTGTGGCATGATATGATCAACAAAACAGCTATGTTCAAGAGAAAATTGATATGTCTTTGGGTAACTGTGGCATGGATGTAATTTCAGAGGTTTACTTAGATTTCAGGTTGCTCATAGTCTATGCTTTGCCCTTTGGATACAAATCATTATTTATTTCTAACCTGCTATCATCCAGGTCTCACTGGATGCAACACCCTGCTGACTGCTCTGCCCTTAGTGAGTGAGGATTTTTTGTAGATCTTAGTTATGACCTTTGCTAATATTTGCTTGGTAGTCATAATTAGCTCATACATTTGCCTTAAGTTCATACATTTCAGGTCTTAAATTAATGACTAGTTTTCAAACATGCAAACTATTTAAAAGATTGTTTTTTTTTATGCACGAAGAAGCCTTGTCTGATTTAAAGTCTACATTACCTGATAATTTCATTACTGGGTAATGTGATTGTTAAAGACAGTGAAAGACATTTTCATGCTCTGTGCCAGTTTGCAGTTATGACTATATAAATGTGCTATTTTTAATGTGCTCATGAAGAACATTTTGTTATGGCTCATTAATTGCTGCAGAGGGCCGGGGGAGGGCAAATGCACATTCACTTAACCAAGAAAGTTTAAAACGCCAACTCAGATGAGTGAGTCTTTCACCAAAGCCAGCACACACTGTCATGTCGACTAGGCAGTGTGTATATTGTTCAGCACCGGCTCTCTAATCTAAATGGAAAGTTCCCTCTGACAGCTGTGCATGGTCTGAAACGAGCTCTTGTGACCCCACAGACCAGCAGCTCTCCCACGTAAAGGGGAACTAATTGTGTGGTGTATTTGTGTAAGAATTCTACGGGATGTTTCTCATCTCCCACTGCTGACAGCATAAAAGCGACTCCATTATATACAGTGGTGCTAGGATGGTCTCAGGCTTTGGGCTTGATGGGTATTTTGTTTAACATAGCCTGTCAAATATGAGGCCCTAGAGCACACCACCTAAACTAAGCTCTCTGTATACTAAAATTAACACCATGTGAAGAGCGCGGACCAAATAAATAAATAGATAAAAACGTAGCAGAGGATGTGGAAAGAGTGAGTGCTTGTGCCCAGGCCAAAGATTAACCCTTTAATGCGTACCATTTAAACCTCCCTGCTCTGCACGACATGGACCGAACTGACCTGCAATCGGTTTAAAATGGAAAGACAGTCAAGAGTCTTTTGTTTTATAATTGTTAAATGTGTTGCTTGACACATTTTTCTATTTCCTACTTTTCCTATAAACTAGGACAGTGCAAGTAATGTCTCTTTTTATACATTTAAAATGTATAACAGCTGCAAGCAACATTTACCTTCCCTTTCTCGAAGCCTTCGTGTGGTCTTGCTGCTGTCTTTTTACTACCCACACCACATTGTGCCTTTGTAATGAGCTCTGTTGTTCAACTTTTGAAAAAGAGTTGTTGTGCTTGGTTTCCACCTACATAGTAGTCAGGATGCTGTGTAATGTGCAGTGTGTAGACAAGTCTAAAAGAGAACTGTCATCTTGATTAAAGGCATAAGTATACAGTATACAGTATAAGGAGTGCATGAAGTAGTGCAGAGGGTTTCTCTAAAACTCCTAATGGCATTACACACTCGTGTCTGGTTGCTACAGTCATACTAAAGGACTTTGTTCATTATGTTCTAAGCATCTGTTTTAACATCCACAACAAAGTTTTATATTTTTTGTACATCTACTGTCAACTGTAAAACAAGTTAAGACAGGAACACACAATGAATGAAGTCTATAGGTAGTGCTCTAGGCTTCACATGTACCAAATAGCAGCACAACTTTATATACTCAAAAACAACCTTTCAGATTCATTAGAAATTGACTGGTACTTCAGATACATTAGAAATTAGCTGAGGTTCTTTTGATGAATGGATAGTGACATGAAATGACCAAAAAAACAAAAAAATGAAAAAGATAGTTATCGGAGTGATACAGGTTCCACAGTATATTCTTTTGAGCAACCCATGGAAGATGACTGCCTGGTGTTTTTCATAAATAAGATTTTGCTAAATAATGGTACCATTGAGTTGTTCTCATTTTGTAACTGCTGGAACATATAAGAGAGTAAACGAATAAAAGAAAAAAGGAAAACAATAGATTGAATAGCTGAGGTAGTAAATCTAACAGGAATCACAGTGAGCTCCTCTGGTAAGGAATTAGGAGCAATATTAGGGTACATTGATGTGATGTTAACTACTGCTTTGTTTTCTCAAAAAATGTTCATTTAAAAAGGAAAATCTTAGACAGAGGTATTGCTTGACTCATCTACAGTTGCTACTAATTTTAATGGCACTAATCTTACAGGAGCTCATATGTTAAAAGCAGAGCATCTGTGAAGTCCATCACAGCGTCCAGGCTCTGCTGTCTGTTTCACAAAACAAACCTGTCTGCCAAGCAGACTTACACTGCTGTGGAAAAAACAACATTGTCTAATAAATACATCTATTTTCCAAGCACCCTAATGACAGTCATGCTTCTTTGTCACATCTTTGTCAATCTCATCAATGTAAGGCCTCTGGGGGTCAAGGTTGTCAGAAAGGTCATAGAGAGTGACACTGTTGGTTAAGACGATGTGTTTTGGCAGCAGAATTGTGAACTCTGACCACTGGGACCTCAGTCCAGGCCTGGGAAGGCTGGACACCCAAGACCTTGCAGCTGTCCTGTCGCTCTATGACTACTAATTGACATAAACTTTAGACTTTGTCTTGTTAGCCTCCTTTCAGACGCAGAACCAGGTTAATCAATGGGGTGCGCAAGTTGGGTGAGGGGAAAGTGTGTGTGAGTGTGTGTGTGTGTGTGTGTGTGTTAGGCTGGGGGGACAACAGCCTGAGCCCATTCAAGCCCTCCAAAGCTTTTCTATGTACTGCCTGAGGAAGCCTTGACAAATAAAGCTATTCTGTGGCATTGTTCATTAGCAATGGCTGACTGCCATAGCTGCTCTTGCAGCCCACCTCTTCTAGCTCCCCCTCAAACACAGTTCCCACGTGAGAAGGGGGGTGAGCACAATGCCTCTTTTGGGGGAGAAATACAGCATTCTATGAGAGCGGAAGAATTGGGGTCATTAAGGTTGTGCCACCCCCTTTCTAACCCTTACCTCCCTCACTGCCCTCACCCTCACCCTTACTCCCCCACCACTCTTTCTCATTGATATGATTTTACTCCCTGTGAAAAGGTGCTGGACTGACAGGGGCTCAAAGACTGATAACCTGCCAATCAATGTGTCACTCAGACCTGCCAAAGAAGCAGGTATATGGCAGACCCTAACTCCATCTCACAATTGGGTGGCACAATAATCTGTGCCCACTGTCTTAAGACTTAGTGCAGCATCTGAGGCAATTACAAAGACCTCCAGCAAGCAAAGGTCGGAATGGAGAGAGGTAGCAATTTAAACAGACTGCTTGTTCTGTTTTAGCTAGGTTTTAGCTGTGCCAAACACAGTGCTACATTGTTGTAAGTGATCTGTGGGAATTGGTCTGAAATAGTTGATGGGCTGTAAGATGTTTGCTGAATTTGTTTCAGACTTGAATTTCTGTCGGCACCCTTTCTAATAAAAATATCTCATATTTCCTTTACTTGTGGAAGTAAAAGTGTGAGAGAAAGACTCTGGTAATGACTCAAGAGTGCTGGCATAAAATTGTACTGGGGTCTCAAAGGACATTCATTTAACTGTAGCAGCAGCCACACTAGATGCAGGCATGATCCTTAGACACATGCTGAAAATAGATTTCCCGTCAGAATGACACAGCTTAAACTCTTGGGACCAGATTTACATATGTGAGAAAACACATTACCAAGTAAGTCGTGCCACAGACTCAACAGGGACAGTGCACAATATGTGGACTGAAATGACACCCCTTGTAGAATGTCTCAGTGAATTTCTTTTACAAAATGCCTTTACTGTTGTTGCATCACTGACTTTCATTGTCTGGTTTGTCTTGAGGGCCATATTATTTCATTAACCCTGTGTCTCACCTGTGCACAGTTACATACTGTTTGGTTGATAAGCTGCAACCTTAATAGAATTAGATTTTTCATTTCTGGTGCTTTTTAGGAACCTATATTGCAGTTGCATCTTTTTTACTGCCTCTGCACTCAGAATGTTTTAAAAGTATCTGACATATATTGCATGTATGAGTTTTAAAGGATAGTTTATATTTCCTTCATGGTCAATCTTATGACTTTAGTCCAGTGTTCTAAATCTCATCGTTGTTAGACAGCACTCATACACTACAGTCTGCTGCAGAAATTAAAATAATAGCTGTCCTAATGCTGGTTAAGCGCTTCAGCTGTTTACAGAAACACATGCATGAAGTCAACAAGGATAGCATTTGCTGTCCCTCAAAGAACTTTGTTCCATGGTTTGACATTGAATTCTCAGATAAACTGCAACCATATGATTGGATTCAACTACAGCATTTCACTCTAGGATGTCACTATTCAGAGCAGGAACATAAGCCAGATATTGTGTTTATTTGGGATCACTAGGGCTGGTGGCACCCTTCTGTACTCCAGAAAATCAAATTTTCAGTGTCGGGTGCTCCATTGCGTCACACAGTCATTTGAACAATCTGATTAGGCTTTCCAAATCATGCGTCCTTACTCCAAACAGCTGGAGAATAAACTAAATGAGGAGGTCTTCATTAACTGCTCGACACAAAGCACTTACCAAAGGGGATTCTCTCCTGCATTGGGGAACAGTTCTCAGTATGAACCGAAAGTAAAGTCCCCCTTAAAGTCACATGTGAACACATCACAGCACAAAGTGTGAACAATGTGAAATTCTTTGTCTGCAAAGTGAAGCCATTGACCCAGTGTCTGTTGACAGTACCTTGCTTAAGTGTACCTCCATGGTGCCACTGGCAGTCCTGGGATTTGAACCCACAGTCGTCCAATTGCTGGAGCAGATCCATAACCTCTAGGCCACTAGCGGCCCAAATTACTGCCACGACAAAGATCTAGAGAATGAATTGCTGATCTAGAAGTACATGTACTTTGTCTTGTTGAGAGTTGCTGGTTTATGTAAAATTTGTCTGTGTCAGTGTGTCCCTTTTATTTGTTTATCTTGTGTTAATACCCACTGCTCCCATGAACTTACCTCACCTCTTGACCATAATGTTACTATTATGAAGTAATATGAACTTCCCTACTATGACCTATGGGTCAATAGACCTTATCAGAGGACCAGACCTGCTAGTGAGAATTCTATAACCCGTTTTTGTCGACTTTGTGTCTTTTTTGTGGGGATGTTTGATGTTGAATGTTGATTCTTCTTGTTTCTTGATAAGACTTACATTTAGAGCTCGATATGCTATGTGGCACTGAATGTAGTCTAAGTAGGTTTGACTCTGTTCTCACCACCTCACTGCAATCCATTTCAAACTGCCATAAGATAATGATAATAACCCATATTATTTATTCCATATTCTCTCATTTATAGCAGAATAACAAATTAACCGTATGCAAAGTATCATTTTTTTCTAGTATTCATTGACTGATCATGCATTTAACTGTGAACAAGAGAATGCATGTATTCTCAAACCCAGACTGTTGTGTTATACTATTTATATGTGACTGCATGCATTAAATTAATACTTTATTATTCATACTTTACTTTATTACACATTATTATTTTAACTGCATTACACTCTCAATCAAAAAACTTAACAGTAGTAGTACAATACTTTTAGAGTTTAAATACATTAGCGATTCTCTGAAGCCTGAGCATAGCAAAAACATTTTATGAAATTAAAATCGTAAATTATCTCCTCATCTATACACAAACTCAAACATGTTTCAGATTCACACATTTGAAAAAAATCTCTGCTGGGTTTAGTGGGATGCTGAGTGACAAATATATATATATTTTAAGTTCGAATAAGCTTACATCATTCTTTCATTGTTGCAGTTGATGATTATGACCTCCCATGATTACACTGTAGAATTACATGCATATTGATTATTAAACAGGGTGGTGATTTAGTTGTGGCAGAGATGTAATTAAAAGAGAGAGCTTTGATATAACAGGTGTGACGTGCACCACTGTGTGCACTTGTTTGTGTGACTGTTTTGCCTTTAAGGACAAATCCACATGGCACTTCCTTTGGAAACTCCTCTCAATGCTCGTATTCAGAAGACCATGTGCCAGCCGGGTCAAGCCCAACAAGACTAATAGACATGCCATACCTGTATCATCCAACACCTCCCATACTGTAAACGCCCCGGGCCTTTTCTGGACTCCATCTGCAACACCAATCACAATTTGTGGGTTACCACTAGCATGTTTTTGGGAAAGGAATCTGTTGCCAGAAATAAAATAATGGTTAATTGTCTTTTAGTACATTTCATGTTTCTCTTTTCAAGCTGGATTTTTGATAGAGGGGTCTGGCAGTTCTAAGTGGCATGACTGGTGGATTAGTCCAGACTGAAACATCATAGCCCTGACTCTCAGGGTCAGCATTACGCACTGGGCCCCACGGTCAAAAACAATAATAACAGTACACACTCTTGCCTATTATCAGGTTTGTTATTATATTACCATGAGTAATTTAAATGACCATCAATTTGAACACAACTGTTACTGACTGCAATACTGTAGCCTGATACTTGATCAAAATCACAGATCTATTTGGTATTGATTTAGGCTATATAGGTTATAGAACTTTAACAGGTAAAATGAATGCAGCTCGATGGATGATGTGGGGCAAAGGTGTGTGAACTGTGGGGGGGGGGGGGGTGTTGAGAGCTGAACCTGGGGCTCCACCTGCAGGAAGTGCTGGACCACACCATGTCACCGCGGCAGAACAAGACTAGGACACAGGAAGCGCAGACTTGTGTGATTCACGGCTTTTCATTAAGCTCGCCGTCACTGCCATAATATCTCCCTCTCACTTTTTAATTTACATCATGGCTCCACCCAAACACATCCATCTCTCCAAGAGTGTCACTTGAAGGTTATCACCTGCCAAGTCATGCTGTGGAATGATTAGCGTGCTTCTCCAGAACTTCCATGATGAAGCAGACACAGCAGAAAGTGGAAAGAAGGAGAAAGAGAATGTGGTTGTGGTCAACCAACACACAATCTACTCTCCACAGCATTTATGACCAGAGGGTCAAATTAAATTATTATATGTTGCAGGAACAGTCTACAACTGACTGACAGACTACAGACACAGCCTAACCAACAAATGCCCTGCAGACCTCTCAGTTCTTTAAAGATTTGTTTTGGAAAAAAAGAGACTTAGTAAAAGTTTAAAAGACTTTTGCATAATGTTCTGCCAAGTCAATATTTTTCCTAGAACCATACGTTCAAACAAAGGACCATTAGGGGACCATAAGCATATTGAGGATGGAGAGAAAGAGTGGAGGAAATATTGAACTTTTAAGGCAGCGTTGCCGAAGTGAGTTGGTTTCGAACACAGACTGAAGTGATTTATGATCGACTTTTCTTTTTTTTTCCTTTTCTTTTTTCTCAGCTTACTGGGGTTTGGAAACTCTCTCTCCTCCCATTTTGCTCTGTCTCACACTTTTTGTTTCTGCTCTATATATGTTCATACAGGGTGCGAATTTGAGAACTCTATTTATGTGTGCCGTGTTCTCTCTCCAAGCCGAGCGATCATGCACTTCAAAGCAGTCGACAGAGTTTAAGCCCTTATCACAGATTCCAAGGCCAGCGCACCTCTCTGTTTATGCTGTGTGCTATAAATCATGTGACACTATTTAAGTGCCACGGGAATTGTTAAGGGCACTGGTAGGAGCCAGGACTGGAAGATCAAGCTGAAATCATGCCGCTCTCACACACACACCGAACACACACACACACACACACACACACACACACACACACACACACACAAACACACACACACACACACACAAACACACA
>JBBJLR010000153.1:14424488-14438213 GCA_037577145.1 Brachypetersius gabonensis
ACGCCTTCCGATCTATATACATACTGTATAATAGTAAATAACTGTGCATTTAAATGTACACAGTTCTCTGTAGAGGATGGGTATTTTATTCCTTGATCAGAAGCACCTGAATTTTTACAGATAATTGTATTTATTGTAAAGTGCATAGCAACCATCGAAATTCTTTATCAGCACATGATAATCAGTACATCAGTAATGTTCGCTCTATTCAAAGTTATCTAGTTGGGTTTTTTTGTCAAACTTCCGCAAGCAGTCGTGTTCATGAATTTGGGAAATTTGTGTGATTTTCACTTTTAAGAATCGTTTTGTTTTAATATGACTCAAAAGTTCATTACACACTGTCAATGACAGTTTTACAGGTTAGACACAATTGACACTGATCCATAGATCCATTGACACTGACTATAAGAATCTTCCTACATAAGGTCTCCATTCTAATCTATTTTCTGACTCTTGTTTGACCTGTTTGGAATCAAGTGCTTCTACTTAAATGACATTTTCATTTAAACAAAAAAGGAACAACTGAACCATGAAAACAAGAAAATCCGTCAGAGCTCTCTTACTGCATCAGTAAAAGTATATTCACAAAAAGAGAGAGCTACAATGCAGACATTTTTCCTTTCATCCACTTTATTGGATGCCATTAATCACAGGGTAACATATGATCCCACAGAGCCAAGTTAAACATGGAAACCAGAGTAAGATTTACAGCAGGGTCATTATACAGACATGGAACACGGGGGAAAATATCTGATTGAAACATGATAGAAAATGAGCACCTAAAGACCAGCAAAGAGAAGGGAAAAGAATGTTGACAGTGCATTTGTTAACTTTCATATTCAACAGGGTGTATCTGTAGTGGCACTTACATTATTTTTCTACCTATCTAATTATCCCCTCTGACCTTAGATAAGCTCCTGGCACACAGGGAAACTCCACAAAGCAGAACACATCCCATATATTGTTGCCTTCCAGTTTACCTCATTTATCGTTTGCAAGCTCTGGCAAGCAGGATGGAGCGATACTATAGCGTCGATTCTCTTCATAAAGATTTCGGATACACATTTTAATCAAGTAAATTCAATGCATCACTTTTATCGGCATATAAACAATAAAGAACACTCTTGTTGGATCTCCAGTGACAGTGAGGGATCACTGGCCTCAGCTGTGTGCTTTCATGTCCACAACACTTCAGGTCCCCCAAGCCTTTTCAAATGTGTGCGCTGGGGGTTAACAAACAACACGTGTGTCATTCCAATGAAGGCGACATCTCACACTGTCGCCGTTCATGACTAGATTTCTCTTTATGTGTATGCCCAAAGCTGTCACGCTCAAGAGAGCTTCCAGTTTTCTGTCACCTAAGCAGGACCAAATAGATCTTGCGTCAAATGGGGGCTTATCAAGACCATTAACACTAGCAGCAGAGTTTTATAATTGACTTGGGGCCTGTAAGAAAAAGTCAAAATCAGGCTCTCTCTGCTTGCTGCCACACTATAGTCCAATCTTTTTTTCTTTTATATGACCACGGATTCAAACCAGAGCTTTAAAAAGGCTGGAATGTGAAAGGCCTGGAGGTTAGTGCAAGCTCTAAGGCCAAAACTGAAGCACTGCCTGCCGTCTTATTGGAGTAATTATTTGATTCATTCAAACCAATTATGCTTCGGTCCCCAAAGTCAAATTACTAATGACTTAAACAGAGCTATAAAAGCTTGTGGATGGTGTTCTTATTGCTCTGCGATAGAAGGCCTAACATATAAACTGCCTCAGCAACAGTGTCTGTCTTTGACTGACAAATCACTTACGTCATTCCAACAAGACAGCGATGCATTCTGGAACATATTTCTCTATGTGACTGTTGACTACTGAGACCGGAGGACTGCTAGTGCTGAAATGATCTAAGGAACACAGAAGGAAAAGATGGCCCTTAGTGTTCCTGAATTTAAGGGGGGCAGAGAAAATACCCCATGGGCTCACAAACAAACACCTTCGACTGGTCAAGGCAAAGTGAGGTTCATGTTCTGAATCCACACACTAACTATCTATGCTAGCTTCTTTATTCAATTGCCTATTAGTTGTAATAATTGTATGACATTGTGAATAACATCATCACCTTGTACATGGCTCAGAGGTGTTCACTTCCCCAGGAATGCCACTGCTGTCCCAGGAACCGCTATGTAAGAGTCTTTGGGTAAGGTGTGCAACACCATTGCAATTAAGATAAGAGTGCTTTCTCAATATGTATATGTAGAAACATCTGCTACTAGAGACTATGATTCTAATTCTGACTATGAATGTCACCCTTAACAGCAAATAGCTAGTTGACATATGAAACAAATTTCAAATAAAAAAAGATTGGCAACACTTTAATTCCCTTAATAGTAGGAAAATATTTGAAATAGACTTTCATTAGTTAAAAAGTTAAATGTTTTTTTCTTGTACGGCAAGATTCAATAAGACAAGCATAGGGCTAGCTTCAACTAGCTAATCACACTGCAAAATGTAAGCAGACAGTCAAGAAAGTTATGTTTACTCCCCTTCTTTGGCTCTGTAGCCACGACTCAGCAGAACCTGGTTTCTCAGTATTTCTGTGTTCTATCAGTTTAATAAAAATATATGTTTAAGTGCATCACAGTATATGAAACAAAAAAATCATCCAGAGAGTTTAGTTGGGACATAACCTAGCAACAGATTTTCAGCATCGACATCATAGTCTGCTCAGCTGGGACACATAAATCCTACTGCCAGACAAGGATCAGACAAAGAAGAGAAAACAAACACACACACAAAAGCGTAGCTGATATGTCATTCTTGTGCAAGAATATCCCGAATCAAGTCCACTTTGGCTGTTTGAATCAAGAGGATAACCATCTTAGCACTCGCAGGTAATCAAATTTGATAGTTTTGCCAAACAAACTGCACAGCATCCTGCTGAAGCATTCAGAGCCAGTTCCTCCTCCCCCACTGCAGAGCGGGAGCCCCAGACAGCCATTCCTGAAAAGTCCCACAGGACACTCAGCTCCCCCCAAACCACTAATGCAATTAGGCTCTGAGCTGAAGGCAGGAGGTGTGAGGACTGGGTCGAAACATCCACGCCAGCTAGCAGGGTGCAGGCAACCTGAGATGCTGCAGTTAAAGATTCCTCATAAATGTTTAGACTTTGGTCCAACTGCACTTTCTCTGAGATTTATAAAAATGAGTGCTTTACACACTTGAAAGGCCTGCCCAAGATTATGAACTCCAAGTATTTTCTTGCATTTTTTATTTCCTTGGTTTGTTGTTTTATAGGCTGGTTTTACAGATAATCCACTCTTGGATCATTAGGAAAGTCTAACATACCCCAACTTGACGGACCAAAGGTTTCTTTTTACTGACAGACTTTGCTATATTACACATACTGAAATGGAAAAGACAGCACTCAAACAATGGACTGTAATGGACCGTAAAAATATGAGCAGAAAGTCCTGCACTCCACCTTTTCTGGCCCTGCCAGTGCATTCTACAATGTGTATTACTTGGTGTGCGATGGTGCCAGATCTATCTGCTCATCACTTATGTCATCCTGCAGACAGCTCTGACTGCGACATTAAGCAGATCTCAGTCAGGATCCATCAGTGATGAGCTGGAGTTGCACTCAGCAGCGTCAAAGCAGACGTCTGAATCTTCATAGATAGCTTTAGGGGGTGACACTCACTGAGGTCTGGGCAGTTATTTAATAGTGATCTCATTATCATTAGAATACAGTCAACAGAAGCAAGTGCTTCTGCTGATAAAATGATGCTTAATTAGTTTTAGATTAAAATGGATCATCAGTAACTCAGTTATTAATCAATTATAAATAAATAATAAATAAAAAAGCACATCTTGCACACTGGTGGAAACATAAATAATAAGTCAACTACATAATTGTGTCTGGATGTCTCAAAATGGGCAGTCCCTATGGCTTTTTGCAACTTCAAATGTTGAAAAGTTTATGCAAAGCACTCCAGTTCCATCTAGTGGACAACAATTCAAAGAGAGACGTG
Source organism: Brachypetersius gabonensis (assembly GCA_037577145.1). NCBI lineage: Eukaryota > Metazoa > Chordata > Actinopteri > Characiformes > Alestidae > Brachypetersius > Brachypetersius gabonensis. The sequence continues at coordinate 14,428,511 of JBBJLR010000153.1, forward strand.
ACTGACCATCAAAGCTATTTAAGTTCCTTAACAGAAAAATTATTGACATTGGACTACATTTCCCACTGCCTGAAATATTGTTTCATGAAAATAAATACGTTTTCTAATGCTCTCTGATCTCACAGTCATTACCCTATTTGAATTTTCAGTGCAGAGCTGGAAAACATAGCTAAACTACGGTTAAATTAATTTATGAGTCTTCTGTCAGAATTAGCGTGTGGTCTGGTGACTAATGGGCGGTAATGGTCCTTAAACAAAGATGAATTAGCACTTTTATGGGCAGTTTAATTCTGCAGTGAAATGTGAAAATAAATATATGAAATGACTGGGAACCCAACTGGTGGTGGTGGTGGGGCGGGGGGGGATCAGGTTTTCATGTTTTATGAGATTTGTAAGGTTTAATGATGAATGTTTTTCTATTAGAAATGTAATTGACTGAGGATATAAGTATTCATTTTCAATAATCTTCCAAGACCATTCTCATTATCCACCAGTAATGCAATTAGACAACTGTTCAAGAATTTTCCACACTTCCAGTGGATTTACAGAATATTACCATAATAAGACTCACATATTTACGCTTATACAACCTGTGACTGCTTTTAACGTTTGGTCCAGAATAAACAGTAGAATATTAGGGGTGTTGAAAATAGATTAAAACAGAGAATGACCTAGAAATATCAAAGACACAAAAAGTCCACTAGAGGGCAAGAAACACCAACAGACAAACAGAAAAAGGAACGCGTCATGCGTTTTCAAACTTTAATGTTCTCAGTCTGTTGTACTCTCCCATTCTGTTCTTCTATTAAATTAGTAATTCAAAATTACCAACTTTCATACAGCACTTTATGGTTCCATTCCTTCATTATGAGGTGTCAGTCTGAATAACTGTTGCCAAAATACCCGCAGTTAAATGCAACATGAATGGAGCTGTCCTGGCCGTGTCTGTTTCACTAACTGATAAGAGCTAATTTGGTAGATGTCTTACTGGCAGAACACATTTTTTAAAAAAGATTTCGCCTGTTTTTTAAGGAGGAGAAGGAGACGTTACAGAAGGTCAATCTTGAGCAACACTGAGGTAGGCATGTGAACAGATAGAAGTCTTAGAGGTCTCTCTGTAGAACATTGTGTTCCTGCTTTTTTGCCCTCAGACTGCACCAGAGGCCTTTTGGTAGGTTGGTAGGTATAATAACTTAATTCTGTAGTGAGTCTCAGCCTGTGAATAAGGTTGGCATAGGTCCCTCAAGTTTCATGACTCAAAAGCACACATCTACATTCCACCTCAGTCAACTCTGACTATTGTAAACTCTGATTGTGTGTAAGTGACCATTTTGTCTTACGTGAACACATGGTGCGAACAGCAGTGGGCAGCCAAGAACACAGCGCCCGGGGAGTGCTGTGTGGGGACAGTACAAGGGAACGCTCAAGGGAACCTCAGAGGTGCTATTAGCAGTCTTGGGAATCAAACTCATGACTTTCTGACTGCAAGGCGAACGCCTCAACCACTAGGTCACCAGCTGCCCCTAATTATTATTAAAAAATAAACAGATATTCACACTTTTGTGGGCGGTATTGGAGAGCTGCTGCTTAAAGACAGTTCGTATTTTCTAAATACAAGTAATAAGATAGAGTGGTGGATAACACTCCAGGCTGGTGTATTGGAAATAGGGGTTCAAGGTTCTGCTGTGTAAGAAAGATGAATGTTCTAGGATGCCTTGGGTGAGACTCTGAACACTACATTTGCTTTCCTCTGAAACAAAATTAGACTCTCTCTGGATACGACATCTATAACTTGCGGAAAATGAAATGAAATTCACATTCAGGTTGCCCTTTTTTTCCAACAAGACCCCATGCCTGGGGTAACAAGCTCCCCTGCTGAATCCTGCATAAGCTTGTCATCCAGGTTTAATAAAATGTATAATTTATAGTTAATTTTTGTAAGTTAAATGGAATGGGCAATTTGTACTAAAAGGCTGTTCAAACTAAAAAAGGCAGTTCAAAGTAAATTTTGTGGAGTATTATTACTTTCTGGACCTAAACCGCCCACCCTCAATGTCAAATCATTTTTTGTTTTTCTGTTGTTCAAAATGTGTGTTAAACATTGCAATAAAAATATGTTTTAATTAATTTTAATATGCTTTGACAAAAGACAAAACATAGTAAACTGTTGTTGTTGTTGTAATGAGGCAAAAAATTAGAACGCAATAGCATTCAAAGCAAAGAGAAAGTCAGTGTTGATCATCCAAATGTCAGAGTTTATTCTATCATTTAACAAAAATGTATAGGCCACTATATATATAAAATAATATGATCTGACCCTAAAACCTCCTTGGAGAATAAAGTACTGAAATTTCAGAATAACTGAACCACAGCTAATGTGTCAAGATTAGATACGGCTCCATTATTTCATCAGGCCTGAAAAAGGACGGGAGGTCTTACCCTGGGGGGCATGTTTCTCCGAATTGTCACATTTGTAAACTGTAGTAAAGGCCAAGTCTTTTTTTTTGTGAACACATCAAGGACTTGTGAATGTTACATTTTTAAAACAAAATTGCCATGTCAAAATAAACAAACATCATTTTGAAAAGACATGAGTGCATTAATAAAGCTAGGAGCACAGAACAGTCCGTACTGCTCATTCAGTATTAACTGACACACAGTGACAGTCTGCCATTAGGGGTTTTATAGAGGAAGACAGAACGACAGCAGGAGAGTAAGAGAGACAGCATCAGTCGCTATGCTTTTGAGAGTAAGAGAACACAGAGTGGTCCTCTCTGAAAGCACTACAGCCAAGAACATATCTTACAGTTATGCCACACCGTTCACTCCTGTGACAATTCCACTGGAAAAGCAAAGCTGCTAAAACTGCTGGAACTGAAATCGATCTGCTGGTTCGTTTGACAGCGAGCAATAAGGCTCAGCCCTGGAGCTAAAAAACAGACTCCATTAAGCCCAGTCCCTCCCTGGCCCTTTTGGAGCGCAAACAAGAGTAGAAGGCATCTCTCTCACTCTCTGTTTCTCAGCCTAATGAGCTGGGCCTTCTCCTGGTGTGTTCAGCTTTAGGGCAGCATGAGGCAAGATCCAGGCTGCTCTGGGATGAAGTCCTGTTTGACCTCAGCACAGCGGCAGGTTAGCGTTTTGGCAGCACCTGCTCTCAGCGGCTGTCATCAGATTTCAGCCACTGCCCAGACAGGGTGCCCTCCACCTTCAGTCCTCTCTCGTGGCACGGTCACGTGAGTGGCCCATGGCCTCTGATTCAGACGTACTGCTAGACCGCAGGCCGAGGACACCGGCGAGGAATTGTTCATTTTAAGCTGTGTGAGTGAGGATATTAAGAGTGCACCACAAAGTGTTCTTTGAACATTGTTATAAAAAATGTAGTTCTCTAAACAACATTTTGTAAATAAGGAACTTTTACATATAACGTAACACACAGCACTCTCTCATCACACTCATCAGAGGAGAAATTCATCACTCTCCACTCTTTATACACATACACCTTTTCTCACCTAATATTTTTGTTAGTTTACCTCTTTCTAAAAGTGCATGATCTACCTGCTTTCACCTGTGAATTGGAGCCTTTGTAGTAGTACAGGAACACTCCACCTTGAGCTTTAAAATGCTGAGCATTCTTAGTTTGTACACTCTGTGCCCTACTGATGCTCCTTAATCAGCCTAGTGACTGCCAGTAGAAACCAGATATTTAACACTCAGCCTCCTCCCAATCCTAGAGGAAGCATCCTCTCTGCTGAATTTGCACAGAATCGTATGTCACGGCTAATGCAATACCTGCCATAAGCCAGCATCTGTTTATAACACTGCTCTCTCACCGTGCTAACTAGTCACTGAGACCACTGTGAGGATTCGTTTACACTATAGATTTCATATATGCCCATAAAGTTTGACAACATGGCAGGGGTGTGCCCATTTCCCCAGTTTAGCATCAGGGTGATGCAGTCACAGTCCATTACGTCCCGCATGCAACATATGGTAGGCCTATGCGCTTCCAGTGCAAATGTGCACCATTCAGAGACGTATATGCCACAACAGAAGAGCAACTGCTTCTGCCAAAATGGATGGTAAAAACAAGCCCAGCATCAAATGCAAGCTGCCATCACAGATTCGCAGACCCGTTCCATTAGCGTTCTGCTAAATTTGGCTTCCTCTGCCGTCTTTGCATTCGCATAGTGTTGAGCTGGAAGTATTTAGAGACCGCACAAAAGCAGCTGTCATATCTGCTGAAAGCATGTAATGGGCTGTTATTGTTGTAATTCAATGCAAGGCTTTATGCATGGGAGAAAATGTGACAATTCCATGAGCAAATCTTGTATGAATAAGCAGTGCCATTGTATTTCACGACACACGTTAATAGGCTGTAAACGCAAGGGGAAAAGTGGAAAAGTGATTCATTTTGACATTGTTTAAGACAACAAGACAAGATACATGTTCCTCACAGAAAGTGTTTTAGTCCCATGGGAGTCCATGGGCAATTTTTTTTTTCGCCTCAGCAATGTTGGTTTCTTTTTTTTTTTGGAAAACTTGTTTATTTTTTTTTTTAAATAAAGCTTTACTTTTCTTGAAAAAATCTTGCTTTAATTACTTTGCTAATAAGTTTGTGGTTCATTTCAGAGTGAACTTTTAGTGCACTTTGTCAGTGGAGGAAAAAAATGAGTGGTCTTCGAGAGCGGAGAGACTGCATGACTAAATAAACTCCCACACAATGAAATGTATTCCGACGGACTTTATGATGAATTTGGTGGTGTGTGTGTGTGTGTGTGGACACGTGTTTATCGTTTTTGTGTCCTCATAATGAGAGAAATACTGGAAATCTGTAGAAGTGTGAACATCCTGCTGGTCCTGTCTGCTGAAATGAGCTTTAAATTGTTTCTGGAAAAAAAAATAAAAGAGCAGAAAGAGGTTGAGGTCAGGGTTCTGTGGAGATATAGTGGTAGAATTACTCTGTCGCAAAATTAAACCAGTGAATGGATTGTTTTTGCAGATACAGCAATACCAAAATATGTGTAAGTGAGCGGGGTCACGTTTTTATCTCTTTGTGTCTTCATAATGATAGCAATACCGGAAAAACTCTGTTCCTCAAACAGAAATTTGGTTTTTTTTTCCAAACAAACAGAGCAGAATGACTCTCTTTTGGTTACTAATGTTAAAGTCAGGCTTTAGGTGTATAGTATTACTCAGACACAATAACAGACAAGTAAATGGAATGTCCTCACAAATATAGTAATACCATGTGAGTAATGTGAGTGTGTGAGTGATTGCGAGTGTGAGAGGGAATGAGTGAACAAGCAGCAGCGCGAACGCCACTCCAGTCTGTTTAAACGAGCTCTTCAGTGTGTGCAGTTTTGTTCTGTGCCACAATAAAGACAACAGACGGAGGCTTCTCATTATATTGGCGTGCACGCGGGATCCACTACTACACGCGCGCGGAGCATCACTGCCTTTACTTCTTTAAATAAGCTGGTACCTACGTGTGGGTGCAGTGTAGGCTGAGCCTGAAGACCACGCGTGTGTAACGCCCTCTTCCTCCTCTTCTTCCTCCTCCTCCTCCTCCCCCTCGTTTCACGCGCCCAAGGGCAGCGCTGCGAATCACGCGCATTCTAAATGGATCCAGAGGAATCGACGCCTTTGAGGTAAAGTCGGTTCTGCTGATTTATCTCTTTCTCCATTCATACCTGCACTCCCTCTAGCAGCAGCATCAGGACCAGTGGCTTCACTCTACCTGTGGCACTTTGTTTGTGGGCACCAAAAGCGCGCGACGCCGGAGCAGCCGCGAGGCGCTGAACTCAAACTTTGCCGGGATACACGTGCAGCGTGCCGCGAAGGGCGCGCGGATGAGTGCAGCAGCCCACATCCGGACCCCCGGACAGCACACGAAGACCAAGGCAGCGTAGTGAAAAGTGAGTTTATTAAATCCCTCCGTTATAATATTCATTCATCTCATTTTTGTCTCTCTGTGGAAGTCTTGTTCTCTTAAGTAGATCCCAAAAGCTCAATGCAAGAGCATCTCTTTCTTGCACTACTCTTACATAAAGATTTTAGCACTTACAAGTCTCCTCTGGTTCTCACACTGTCCTGAAACTTGAGTGCTTCCTCTCTTTGGACGAAAGCATATCCAAATGAATGTTATGTAATGTAATGTAATCTCTGTATAGGCTACCTTCTCTTCCCTCCCAGTTTCACAGTGTAGAATTAAAGTTTGACTTTATGTTGACATTATGTCGCACAGTGACTTCTTTGCACCTGAAGACCCATAAGACCTGCATGACCTGTAAGCTGGGACTCTATTATGTCTTTTTTTGTGAGGCACAGTTTGTACTCACTGGCATATCCTTAGGGAGTTTTCTAACTTTACTCAAAAGCAGAAGCTGGCGGTGGTGAGCTTCAGTCCTCACTAGCTCTTGCTATATTCGTAGTATAAACAGAACCACTGCTGTGCACCCTGAGGCAGTAATGTCAAGGTCACCATTCATAACCAAATAAACTGGACAGGATTTATCTGGAGCAAGAAGAAGGTTTGCTTTTCAAAGGTTGTGAGTGATGGTGTGCGGCGTCCGACAGTTCAAGTCCAAATACTGTATATCCAGACTCCTCTTCTTAGTGAATTCAGCTAATTTTAGATACACCTATTGCTGAAACATAAGCATGCATCGCTTTAATAATATTCTCAGAAACATGCTGTCAATGGAATAGGACACTCCAGAGCAGCTGCATGTGAAGCATTTTTTTTCACATGCATCTGCTAGAGGGGTATAAAGCCCCCCATGCATTGAGGTGCAGCACAGTGGAGCTGCGTTCTCTGGAGTGATGGAGCCTCATCCAGTCAACATCAGTACCTGACCTCACTAATGCTCCTGTGGCGGAATGCAGTTGGATCTATTCTACAGTCAACATGTGGTGTCAAGCTCCCTATTAAACGTTCTGTGACTACCTTGATTCCGGTGCACATGAGATGAATGGAATGTTAACTGCCATTTGCCAGAGTTTACTGTTGACTGTTTTCATTCAGGTGGAAATCGTTTAAGAAATGTACCAAGTTGTGTTCTTTTCCTTAATTGTGTTAAATCATTTGTCTGGTCTGGTTAAAGGTTGGCATGATTTGGTCTGTGGCCTTTTTAATGAGCTTCCACAGTATTTAAGCCTATGGCTATTGTGGAAAAAAGACTATACTACTAGTATAGTATAGTAGTCTATACTACTATACTGCTGATAATCATGCAAAACATTAACAATAATAGTTCAGCTGTTGTTTTCCTTTGCAGATATGACTCACTGCCCCTCTCTCTCATAAGTGTTATGTGATTCATCTGCTATTTGGTTAGGGCTTGGCTGTATGTCTTGTTCATCTGACTGGCAAGATCATTGGACTTGGATGGGCAGATTATATATTCCTCTCCAGTCCTGTCACCAGTGAGCAGCGACTCTTTTGTGGAGTCATGGCATCCTTCATCTGTGAGTGATGCACTTGGCTCCACAGTGCTGGAAAGTTTATGGCGCTTCACACCTTGCATTACTGATGATTTGTTGAGTTGTGAAGAATGCTAGTGTTTATAGTGGTTCCTCTCCTGCAGAGCAACAAATGCTAATGCAATTTTGATGAGAGCCTCTTTTCCTAAAAAGATCATTAGAACCTGGCTTTGTCCTCTACCTTTGGACTTTTGGAAACAAAGCCCTTACCTGTGATGCTTGAATGAAAGACTGGATTATTTCCTAATCAACATAATTGGTCCCTTTCAGAGAAATATAAAGGGATGATAACTGTGGTTTTCTTATTTGTGCCTTTCTGGCGGCAACATAGTTTCATCACTCTTTTAAGATTACATGGCAACAGGCAGCAAATTCAAATTGAACATTAATCACCAATGGCATACCATAACCACAGCATGTGATACCATAGGATTGCATACTGACTTAATAACATACTGCCATTCAATTATTAAATGCATTACATTGTACAGTTAAGAAGAAATACTGTGATGTATATTCATTTATATGTATGTATGTGTGTATGTTTAAATGAAAGCAGGGGTGTTAATCTATTTCATTGCTGTATGGAACAGCTAACTGAAGGGGAGAGTCAGATTTCAGAGCGGGATAACCGTGAGCATTTCAGATTGTGATAACCTTAGTAGATTATACCTCTAAAAGTGAAGGAACAAAGACATGTGTTGATTGATATTTAAAAAACGTTACATCCAGCTAAGAATTCGTTTAAATGACATTTAAATGATGATCATGTCAGAGCAGACGGAATAATCTGTATGTTAATACCGTTGCCGTGTATGATTTGTGATTCACTTTATTTAAATATTTGTACATTCAGTGGACAGTGAAAAATCTTGTGTGGTTGGCAGCATGCCAGGTTCTGTGAGCTTTTAGTCGATTAGAGATAAGAAGAAATGCCTGTGTCTGAGTGTTCTTGGTTATATTGCCTACTCTGAGCTGTCTATTGATTTCCTTAACCTTCCTGAGAAAACGAATTGCATGTCCATATGCATGTGCGCATATGTATGTGTGGGATTGCACATCAGATGGTTCTGGCAGGAATAAGATCTAATTGGATGAGCCCATTTTTCGGAGAGTGCCCCAATGGCAAAACACCTCTTGTCTCTTCTTCATCAGCCTGTCATAATCATCCCCTCATCCTGTGTCTAGCAGTGGATTAGAGATTACGTGATCTCTTACCTTCAAAGAACACATGAAATATTGTGGGGTGGTGGAAGACTGGTTGTCAATTGTTGTAAGGGTAAAGTGGCAATTGGCAGATGCCCTTATCCAGAGAAACGTACAATCAGTAGTTACAGGGGGCAGTGACCTCATGGTCATCAGTTTCACAGACAAGTCTTTTACCCACTAGGCTACTACCACCAGAATGCACACAGGACATGCATGCATGGTGTTTTGCATGTGTACATGCATGAGAATGCATCATCTAATGCCACAAAACATTTCCACCCTAATGAATCTGATGTGTTTATTCACCTAGGTAATCTAAGCCATGTGGCCAGAGGGAAGCATGTGCCACAGAAAATCCTGTCAAACAAATTGTTACTGTTTTAAATGAAAGGATCATTCACCAGAGAGCCTTTGTTTAACATTTAGTACAGGTGAAATGTGTGCCTCAGTTAAGCCAAGTAGGTGTTTATTGTAATTTCAACCATAAACACATTCCGGAGGGAAATGAGACAATATTCCTGCAGCATAAAGAAAAAAACAGAAACACCATAAGACAACACAAGTGCAGGCAAGACCGTCCTGCAAGGGCAAAAAAAACACAAGAGCAACACTGCAGGATGGGACAATATACAGTGCAGCTGACAGGAGCAGTAACTGTGCTAGTTGGAATGAATACAGTGTTGTGACCAGGGTCGTTCTTTGGCATACGCGAACTACACATCCGCATAGGGGGCCCGACCGTGAGGGGGGCCCCGGCATGGAATCCCGTTTGCACATACACCCACCCCCCTAACCAAACCCCCCCACCCCACCCCACACTTAGGGGCACCCTGGGGCAAAATCCCAACAGCACCTCCCCTGAACTGAAAGCGAGAGTGGCCCTGGCCAGGGCCGCTCACCACACCCACCCCCAGACCGCATAGGGCCCCAAAAACTGTGTGTGTGTGTGTATGTGTGTGTGTGTGTGTGTGTGTGTGTGTGTGTGTGTGTGTGTGTGTGTGCGTGTGTGTGT
>JBBJLR010000153.1:14440795-14453863 GCA_037577145.1 Brachypetersius gabonensis
TGTGTGTGTGTGTGTGTGTGTGTGTGTGTGTGTGTGTGTGTGTGTGTGTGTGTGTGATTGTGTGTGTGTGTGTGTGTATGTGTGTGTGTGTGAGAGAGAGAGAGAGAGTTATGATTTAGGAGTGTGATGGCCTGAGGGTAGAAACTGTTTCCTATTCTGGCTGTGAAGTTCTGGATGCTGTGGAGCATTCTGTCAGATGGAAGGAGGGAGAAGAGGGTGTGGTAGGGGTGTGTGAGGTCATCCACAATGCTGGTGGGTTTTCAGATGCAGCACATGGTATAAATGTCTGTGACAGAGGGGAGAAATACCCCAGTGATCTTCTCAGCTGACCTCAGTATCCTTTGTAGGAGTTTGTGATCTGATGCAGCACAATTCCTGTACCACGCTGTGATGTATTTGGTGTTGAGAGTCCACTTAAAGTTCTCTGAAATGTAAACACCAAGGGACTTGCTCTGGATGATTTTCACTGATGAGCCATTGATTCTCAGCAGATAGTGATTACGGCTTTGCCCTCCTGAAGTCAAAGCCCTGTAGTTGGTAATGGCTCAGATGTCCTACCATGTGCACCGTACATCCTGCTGTGATGGACTGGGACAGGTTGGGGCCAGATTTTCATCTGCTTTTTGAACAGGCTTGGCATGTCTGATGGACAATTTGTATGCTGAGCTAACCATAACAGTTGCAGGTGGGGGTGGGACTCAACACAGTACACACCTGCGATGTTTGTTCACCGGCACGCTCACCCTTCTCGTCACATAGTCCACACACTGGTGGAATTTAAGGAAAACTGACTTGAGATTTGCATGGTTAAAATATCCAATAATAAACAGTCCATCTGACTGTGAGTGTTAGCACTGGGTGGGATGTACACTGTGACTGTAAGCATGATGGCGAATTCCTGTGGAAAATAAAATGTTCTACATCTAACATTCACAAACTCCAGTAGCAGTGAGCAGTAACTAGAGACCAGCACAGTGTTCATACACCAGTCAGTGTTGATATAAAGACGCAAGCCACCTCCCAGGATCTTACCAGATTGGGTTGTGTCTCTGTCTGAGCAAAATGTTAGCATGTTGCTAATCTGGATTCCACTATTCAGAATGCTGTCGCTTAGCCATGTCTCCATAAAACCAAAAAATGCAGCAATCTCTGAACTCACTCTGAGGAGTTCTCTGGAGTTGGATGTAGTCCAGTTTATTGTCCAGGGAGCAAAGTTTGACAAGCAGGATGGATGTGATAGCAGGATAGTTAGCGTTTGATTTTAGTCTAGCATGGACCCCTGCCCATTTTCCGCGCTTCTGCTTCTTCGTGTACTGCTTGCAATGTCCCCTCTCCCAGCCAGTGGCATCAGGCAAAGCCATGGTCTAAGAGCTGGGTCCCAATAGCAAACCAAGGTTGCTCCAGGGAGCCTGACTCCTGTGGATAGGGAATGGAAGTTGCTTTGGATAAAAGCGTCTGATAAATCACGTAAATTTATTTGAAAATGTTGCCTCTTGCACAGATTCATATTTTAACTGTAGAGTCCATAAATCCACACACTCAGATAGTTTTAATTCATTTTTGCTTAACTAAGTGATATGAAATAATAAAAATGTAATCGATTTCAAGACTAAAAAGATTTTTCAATGATTATTTCCAAATACCACTGCAAGATACTTCAATATTAAGCTCAATCTAAATGTGGGGACATTTACACTTATTACATATACACTTATTATTTTAATCATTGTTCAATTATTGTTTTTTGTGTTCAGACTTACCATTTCTGCTTGTGTACCTGTAACAGAAGTGAGTGTTTTCTCACTTCAGAAGAGTATGTCTGCAAACCATTAAATCTCTGCTATTTTATCAGAAGTTTTGCTAATACTGATTAATTTGCCACTGATTAAAACACACTGTGTCTCCTTTTTGTGTCTAGATTTGTCAGGTTTATGTGCTTTATTATGCTTAATATTGTTATCAGGTCAACCACATTTCTTCATTTTTATTCTGTATGTATTTCTTTAGTCATTTAGTCATTTATTCATTGATTTATTTATTTATAGGGATAGGTATCCTCTCTGTGCGTAGTTCTCACATATCTCATCAAGCACTTAACCCGGTCACGCAGGCTTTGGTCAAGCAGTCAGTAGGTGGAGTGAGGTGGGCCGGCGTCCATCAGTTCCGACCCGTGACAGTGCCCCGTGCCAAAACAATGACGTAAGATCTCAAAGCCAGACCGTACATCTTGGCATACAAGACAGTACACGCAGAACTAGCCCAGTGGGTGATAGTGTTTATTTATTTATTTGTTTGTTTGTTTGTGCTTTTATTCATTCATTCATCATGGGATCTATAGGTGCAAGATGGCACCTTATAGATAAACACTGGTTCTTCCCTGTCTGTTTTTGCCAGAATTATTAAAAAAAAGGAAAGGCTGGTAAATGCTTTTGCATAATTGCCCTGCAGGAACAAATGCACACAACTATTTTTGCTCCTGTGACTTCTAGCCGTGATTTTCTGTGGGATCGAGAGAAAAATAAACCCTATGATTGACAGGTTATGCAAACAAGGTCATTGGGAGGTGTGTCCACAAAGAGCAGAAACTGAAATTGCTCACTGAAATGCATCACTGAATCTAAGGGTTGCATTTAGCCATATTTACTGCATGCGTGTGGCATTTAAATTTAACCTGTGCTTTAACGTAAAGTAAGTGAGTACCAGAAGGGATACACAGTGCATAATAAGTAAAAAAAAAAAACTACATGTAATAACAGGTTCAGTTTAAATAAAATGTAAAATGTGGAAATAGAGGAAAATGAAAGTACTTTGGTTTATCTGTGTGTGTATTTGAAAGAGAAAGAGAATAGTGGTTGAGTAAGGATATTTATAAAATCTGGACATTTCTGTGAAGTACTGAAAGTAGCAGGTTTAACCTGGAACCTGCGATCCTTTCATTTAAAGAGATTTGCAGTTCGTCGCCCTGCAGGAAAAGCTGTCCAGAATTCCCACACCTTCTGTGTGAAAACTGCCTGTATGTTGTGTGCATTCATTGTGTGTGCAAAAGAGAGAGAGAGAGAGAGAGCAAAAAGGGCTACCTTTGGTATTTTATTGTGATAGCAATTGGTTCTGCATCTTCTGAAGGTTTGAGTCCAATGTAGAGCAGATCAATCCTATCATTCCCGGAACCAGGGTTAGCAGACGGGCTAATCCTCTGACAAATTGAAAGTTAGGTAGACTACCAAGTGCTTTGAATCGTTGTGATCAGTTTCCCCTCACATTTAGCCAAAACACCTTGAGGGAGAGTGTGTATGTGAGAGAACCTGAATACAGGCAAAAAAAATGCAAGAGATGCTAGGAAACATTTTTACTGCACAGTAACATCTTATATGAGCAGTGATGGGAAAAACGGCGCTATAAATAAACGGCGTTACTAACGGTGATACTTTTTTCAGCAACTAGTAATCAAACGAATTACTGTTTCCCCGTTACAACGGCGTTACCGTTACTGGCAATAAAATACGCGTTACTATAACTGAGAACACTGAAGCGGTTTTCATGCCATAGGACCTCTCTTTCTCTGGGGTGTGTGTGTTTGTGTGTGTTCGGGGCCGGAGCAGAACCAGTGATGATGATTGGTGTGTCTCTAAACACGTGGTGTAACTGAGAACGCAATGATTGGCATAGATTTAGTAAATTTACATTGTTTGCCAATCAGAGGCAGAGCAGTGCGGGTGTTCACACACGAGCAGACGCGGTCAGTCGCACACACACCAACATCATGGAATCGCAACAATGGCACGTCCAACAAGTTCAAAGGTAGCTTTTGCAAACTGGAAGTATAAGCACTACTTTTCCCTTGCTGAGGTGTAAGGCAAAAATGTTGAATTTGATAGTTGTCTCTCACGTTGTCTCACAACAACATTAAAATAGTGTAGATTAGTGAACAATGTTTTATATTTGTTTTATAGTTGTATTAAATTAGATTTTTTTTAAGTAACCCAATAGTTACTTTGCCTGGTAATTTGTTACTTTTATAATGATGTAACTCAGTTACTATTTGTGAGAAGTAACTAGTAACTATAACTAATTACTTTTTTAAAGGTATGTGCCCAACACTGTATATAGGCACTGAGATGATCAAAGGTATACATGTCCTCAATGCTTGTCTCTCTCGGTCTCTCAGCCTCTGAGGGGACAAGTGGACTGAGAGGTCCTGGTGACTCTGACTGCGATTGGGTTTGACATGCTGCTGCTCTGTAGTGGGGTGTCAGGGCTCTAGCTCTGAGGCTTTTGGTGCCTTGTCAAGCTCATCTTTTCTCATCTCTCTTCTCAGAAATTGCCAGTCTCACCGAGAGCCTGGCAATGCATGATGAAATGAGGAGGTACAACGGAGGGGTTCACAAAGGTTAAAGACATAAGAGGAAAGCATGTCGGTAGGAGCAATGCAATGACAGTCTTGTCTTTTTACCACACGAGCATACTCTTCAGACACAATTTTAACTAGGATGTCTGTTTTTTATATATTTTTTTATATATAACTTTATTTCTGATGGCTGTCTTTTCTCTGCATGTTAATTCTTCTGCATATTCTAAAATAATAGTCCATTAAGAACTGAAATAGTAACCAAAAACATAGCAATTTTAAGTGTTGACACAATATTAAACAAAGGTTTTGACATTTTTAAATTTATTTTAAATTATTTGATACATTTCAGTCACATTTAAAAAGCTTTAAGTTTGGTCAACTCTGATGTGAAGGCTTTGAGCATTTCCTTGTGTGTTCTTCCTCAAACTTGCATTCTCATGGACTTGTGAAATGTCATAAGTCATGGCCTAAGTACTGTTCCAGTTCAAAGCTGCCTCTAGTCAAGCACAGATCAAATACACAAAGGTGCCCTCGATTCATAGATTTCACCAAGGCTGCATCAGGAGTTGACTTGGGTAGTTTCTCAGAATGCAGTTCATGGCTGCCCAAGGCTTATAAATACACGTGAAGAGCAAAGGCTAGCCGATTTGGTCTGATCCCGCAGAAGAGCTACAGTAGAAATGCATCAGCACATACAGTGCTTTGCTACTTGCCTGTCTACCAAAAGTTAAAAAGTGCTTACAACGAACAAGTAAATGTTAGATCCGAATCATGGAGCAATGGGAGAAGGTGGCCTGGTCGGACCAATCAGGTTTTCCTTTAACGTCACATGGACGTCCAAGTGCAAGTGTGTCGCTTTCTTGAGGAAGAGATGGTACCAGGATGCACTATGGAAAGAAGATACCACAGTAGAGGCAGTAAGATGCAGGTGTTGATCTGGCCTCCAAATTCCAATTCTTTGATCAGACTCCAAAACAAGTCTGATCAAAGCAGTCTCCTACTCGCAAAGTACATGACATATCTGTGGTTAATGTCTTATACCACACCTCTCAACAGGTCAGAGCTGTTTCAGCAGCACATATTAGGCAGGTGGTTTTAATGTTACAGCTAATCTGTGAAAACAATTTTTCTGTTTGCCATCACAAACGTCAAGAGTTTGAACAGGGTTCAGTGACATTTAGAAGCCAGTCTCATGTGCATCATGAATGGAAATGCAAATGCTCCCCATGGTAGGGCTATAAATTCTGCTAGTGGTAGGGATATAAATATTTTTCATGTAAAACAAACATGGTATAACAAACACTTCTAATGGTTAATGCAGCTGATAGTTTGGAAACTGGGTTGTATCAAGCGGAAATGTGTAAATTTGAACTGCAGTTTACTCTCAAATCAGACTATTTACCCAAAAGACAACCGTGATGAAAACATATTAAAATGAGTTCTAATACGTTCACAAAATGTAACAATATGTTTTGTTTTCATAGTGTTTCTTAAAAACCATACACATGTGTCTTCAAATTGTATTCCTCTGTGGCAGCTGGTAGCCTAGTGGTTAGGGCATTTGCCCTGTGATCAGGAAGTCCTGGGTTCGATTCCCAAGACCACTAGGGACCTCTGAGGTACCCTGAGCAAGGTACCATTCCCACACACTGCTCCTTGGGCGCTGTGTAGCTGCCCCCTGCTTCACTTAGTAAATGGGTTAAATGCAGAGAAAGAGTTTTGTGCTGTTCACACTGTGTGCTGTGGTGTGTTCATGTATGACCAGGTTGTCACTTTCAGTGCCTCTCTAAAACTGAATTGAAAGAGTTATTTGTATTTTATGGAACAAATCTTTTATTTTTCAAAAGATAACAAACATTTTTTTGACTGAAGGAGTATGATAGCTGTTGGCAGAGGGGACTGGATTAAATGCTGCAATTGTTTTCTTGCAGCTTCAACTGAACTGCATGCCAGAGGGAGGCATCCGGTTCATTTCACTTCGGCAGCCTGACCTGCTCATCATTCATGAGAAAGCTAAAGAGATTTATAAAGCTGCACTTTTCCATGGGATGGTGAGAGGAAAGGAGGGTGAAGGGAGCATGGAGGCCCAGATCTCTTTCGTCTTGTTGCAGATGCATTTTTAATGTCCCCCTCACCCAGGCAGCCCAGCCAAAAAAACGCTCATCAACTTTTTAGGGCCATGACGCTTTGAAGAAGTACAGTGCTTGGAGCTGATGCCAGTGGTGGGAGCCTCAGAGTCTCTGGCCTGCCAAAGTGAATAGCATTTGCATACGCGCTTTCTCTACATGCGTACTAGTCAGTGTCTCCACACAACGGGATACAGAAAGCAAGTACTTAGAGGCATTTTGATCTCCGAAGGAGCTGACTGTGATGATGTTATCACTGTTTGGTGTCGTTAATGAAGGCGTGCTGGACCATGGAATTGTCGCTGATCAGATTACATGATACTGTTACATGGGGTGCATATTATAATGGCTGCCACCAGTCAAGAGGTTTTTAGACTGAGCTCATATCTCACATACTCAGTTATACTCAACGGTGCCTTATATTTAGCCTTGACATTTCTTTCTGGACCAAATCCATAGGCTGATGCTGTTATTTGGTTATAAGAGATTTGGATGTAAAGTGAAAATTTGTGGCAGCAGATGCTTCCCAGCCTTGACAAGCGAGGTATGTTCCTTCAAGGGCCACTGCAGAGGTCAAGTTAAAAAAAAAGTTAGTCCAGTTAACAAGTGACTGTGTGAAGAGTTGAATGTAGTAAGCCTAGAGGGTTGACATTTTCCTCCCTCATGCATTGTATAATGAAATAAGGGCCCACCTAGAGAGCAGACAGATGAATCAGTGTCATCTTATTCTCATCTCTACCTCTGCCAGCAAAACCTGGCTGCTTTGAAGATAGAATTCTCTCTGAAAAGCTGGGCTGCGATTAAAACGCAGTAAGAGCTGCTTGTTTCGTGGAGGTTGGCCAGCTCTCTCGATCCATCACCCTCTGTGTGGCTCTCTGTTGATCTCTGCCTTTCTCTCTCACCCTCACTCTCTCCCATCACAGTATCCATCACTGAGTCCCAGTACTGTACAGTACAGCTCTTTATCACAAAGAAATTCTTTATCCAGCGCCTGGTAGGGAGGGGCGGGGTGCCCTGAAATGGGAAGCTCTAAAGAAAAGACAGTGTGGAGGGAGAAGGGAGGACCAGAGAAGAGCATGAGGAGAAGAATATGCTCTTCTGTTCAAATTTCACTGCACGTAGTGTGAGGACAGCCTGACTAGGTCTGCCCGTCAGCCAGAATAGCATTACGGTGAGCTGGCTTAGACACGCTCCCTGTATAATCACACCCAGCAGATAGGAGCACATGGAGACAGATGGCAGAGGGAGGAATGATGTCACATCACAGATGACGATAAGGCCACCACATAAGTAACCTGTGCAGTGATTACAATATGATCACACATTAAACAGCAACCTTTCTCCCTCTGGTGCAAAAATGATCATCAAAAGGGAAGCCAAAGTTTTACAAAGTGAGACCAGTGAACCAATTCACTGATCAGTGAGGGGTTTTAAATAAGGAAAAGTCTTTAAGGGCCTTTGAAGCTTATAGTATTTTCTTATCTGCAGTCTCAAGTTTGAAACTCACTATTATCGCTTATTATAACATTTAAGGATGTCACAACAGCAGGGCTGTGCCGGTTCAAGAAGGAGACGAGACGCAGCAGCAGCCTGACCCACTCATTCTTCTTATTTATAGACTCAAAACAAAAGGCACAAGGGCCCAAAACACCGAACAGATTCATGAGCCTGAACAAACACAAACCTACATCAAAGTGTTAGACACAAAACAGGCTATTTATACTAAAATATATATATATATATATCTATATATATTTATCCCTGAGAACCATCACTGATTCCATCTGCTAGAGATGAGACCGCACCCTCAGTCAAAATAAAAGCCCTACAACAAAACTTGACTGGGGATGTTACAAAGGATAACTGGGGATCAGTTTACCTGTTGGAAAAGGCATTTTCATGAACATGCATGAAGTTTAAAGAGGCTATCTTGACATTTTTTGCTGGTTACAACATCTGCATTTCTATAAGAGTTCCAGGGAGAAAGCAAACCCTGCCTTGGCCAGAAATCATAGTCTTTTTAAAAATTGAAAGTGACCATCCTGTCATACGTGAACACACTACAGCACGAAATTCTTCCTCTGCATTTAACCCATTCACCAAGTGAAGCAGGGGGCAGCCAGGAACATGGCGCCCGGGAAGCAATGTGTGGGAACAGGACCTTGCTCAGGGTACCTCAGAGGTGCTTAGCGGTCTTGGGAATCGAACCTGGACTTTCTGAGCACAGGGCGAAACCCTAACCACTAGGCTACCAGATGCCCCACTGTAACGACTCTAACGAATCTTTAACCTCCATTCTACCATTATCCAAATACATTTTTTGTAGTTTGATCTAACTTAAGAAAGATAAAGTGCATGCTTTAACTGTAGTAAAATAAAAAAAAAATGCTAAACTATAATAATCCATGTGACACATCTATGTTACTTCATCTTTAAGGAAACTAGAGTCTAAAAGACACTACAGTGTCATTTGGGGTTGTTTTGTATATGAGACGGGTTCTGACCAAAACACATTTAATGTGATGGTAAAAGGGAATGGTGTAAGGCTAAACGTAATGTTAAAAGATATAAGGACAACTGCACTGTGACTTGTTGCCTGTGTGGTGTACAAACACAGCAGGCCTTGCCTCAGAGCTTTCACTGACCAGATAGAGAGTGAGCTGAACATCACAAGCATGAAAGCATATTTGTGCATTTACAGATAAGGATGTCAATTAGGCTGTGTGAGTCTATGACTTTAATGGATTACGTTCTTGTCAGCATATGCAGTGTTTAAGAATTGTGTTTTGGAGTAATAAAACTTAGAAGCTGTGTATAACTAATGCACTGCAAGACATGCATTTTGAACTCTATCCTACTGTTGTTAAACACTTATTATCACAGCTTTCCTAACATTACTTAAATCTAAAACTTTATCTGAAAGTAAATAAAATCTAAAAGTGTTACAAAAAACAAAAACAAACGAAAGTTCCAATATCTGTATCAATGGCAGTCTCTAGTGAGTACTCTGACAGAAGTTTGAACATTTGAAATGTATCTCTCTCAAAGCAGACTTTGCCACTTGTGCATTTTCTCATGAATTGCCCAAGATGTAATGCTCTTTGATTGTGTCTTTAGAGAGAAGGCACACTGTGCGCATTAGCTTTGAAATGTCTTTCGGCGCTAGTACATATGGATGTATACAAGTTTCAAATGTCAGTTTCTCTATCTAGATCACAGCAGCCAAGTAAACTTAGTTGTACCTTTTTTGACCTCTCTCCACACTGTCCCATTTGGTGAATCCTGAATAGAATCTAAAGTTTTTATCTATGTGTATCATTCAGTCTTCTCAGCATCACTGTTATGACAGGAAGATGATGACTGAAAAATGGGGCATGTCTGATTGCAGTCAGATGGCCTGTTATTGAAGCAGGGACCAAATCAAAGACTCCATACACCATCAAAGTGCATGAAAAATTATATTATACTCATTGCCTTAACTGCATCATGATCCAATGTCACTTTCATCAAGTTCTAACAGCTGCTTCCCCATTAGAAAAGATTTTTCTTCAAAACAACTGGTGATTTTGATGTGGTGCTGAGGGGAGCCAAATGTTCTACCAGAGTTTGTAACTAGGCCAATACTTCCAACAGGCTGTTCTCCTTGGTGTCCTTATTTGCTTCCACACAAGATCAATTAGATAATGGCTGTTCATTTTGTCACTGTTCAGTGTGTAGCCCACTGTTGAGCTAATTAGAAAGTCTAGAATGCTCTCAGCTGTCACACTAAGGGCATTCAGAAACAGGGGACTTATTGTATATGGATGTTTTAGGCGATGACCACTTACACTATAACCCGTTTTACACCGAATGCTTCTGTGTTGCGGTGCGTCTCCGACACGGCAGCCGCAGCTAATTGCCGCCAGTAAAGTCAATGCATCAGTTTACACCAGATCCAATTCGTTGCGTCTCCGTTATGTCTCTGTTCCGTGACATGTCCGGCAGTCCATCGAGATGTGCATCAAGTCTATTTTTGATGGATACGGATCAAGAACGCAACACAGAGCGCATGTGCCAACTCCAGACGACCCCTTGACAACATGGACAACTATACTATATTATTATAAAATCATATATATGACCCACATATTGTTGACCATTTAAACAGAAAAACAGAAAAAAATACCACAAAATTAATCAATGTCATTTAAAAGTGGACTATAAATGCATTAATTGTTTTCTTTATTACAACACAATAAATATGACAAACACAACATTAAACACAGCAATGCAACACAATGTTAACACGTTAAACACAATTAAAGCTGAGCAACAACAAGGACAAAATTAACTAGGAAGCCTACTAATAATGTTTGTAGTGCGCAGAAATCAGCAAAACACACGCTGTTGGTTTGCCCACCGTGGTTATCGCGTTATCCCGCGCGATCTTACAATTCTCCCGTGATTATGTGATCTTGCAAACCAGCAGCACGCCAGATCAGATATGGACTAC
The DNA here is from genome assembly GCA_037577145.1 of Brachypetersius gabonensis. Classification (NCBI taxonomy): domain Eukaryota; kingdom Metazoa; phylum Chordata; class Actinopteri; order Characiformes; family Alestidae; genus Brachypetersius; species Brachypetersius gabonensis. The sequence goes on from JBBJLR010000153.1 coordinate 14,451,762, forward strand.
AAACGCGCCCAGTGCAAATTGGCGCATGGCCTCAAACGGAATGGAAATGCAGTGCAGTCGCATCGCAGCGTTACATCCAGTGTAAAACGGGTAAACCAGATTGCGTAAAGCTCTAGACCTGCATGTCTCCCTTTTGTTGACTCTTCATGGATCAAGTATCACTCTAAGCACAAATTAAATACCATTATCAGATGAACACTTTGCCTGGAAAATATGGAGATTGGCTTTGGGCTAGTATGTTGGTAGTTGGAGATCCATGCATTTAAGATGCTATCAATTTAGTTTTATTCATTATTAATATTTTTATTTTTATTTTTTTAATGAATGCTAGCTGCCTTTTATGCTATGTATAAATGAACAAAGGGCCAATATTAATATCCCAGAATTATTTGAAATAAAACTTCCTCTGATGATTCTTCTAATCATTTTACTTTCCTTTAAAAACTTTGAAGATGCAAGGTTTTACATCAACAGCGGCAGTACATAGGTGATTCCAAATCCAACATTCACGCATTACAAGTGTTAAACATCAGTATATGTCTATCAGCATATTGTATCTGCATAAAAAAGTCTTGTTTTTTTATTGTCTCTGCAAACAGCTCCTGCCATGCGTGTGGGATTGACTCTAGGAAAATGCATTGCAACAAGCGGCGAATGAGTTTTAGATGTGACATGTGACATCTATTTCCCGCTTTGACATGATGCAAATCAGAATAAGTATTTAAAATTGTTCAGTACAGTTTCACAGTACAGTGACATCTAGTCTGGTTTGCACTTTACAAGACCATATGAATTTCTGATGTATGTCATCTGTTTATCATCTTTTTATGAGATTGTAGGAGTTTAAGTCACCGAATTCTTGAATAATACATTAAAGGACATGTGTTAGACACATGAAACAATGCGGAATTTTCTTTATCCAGAAGCCTGGGCTGTAAAAAATGGAACAGCATCTCCACACTAGAATTTGTACTGTAACCATATGGTTGTCATATGGATGAACAACAGTGAAGGGGCAAAAGCTCTTCCCCATGACCACAAAGAGGGACAGACAGTTGAACAAATGTAAACTAATACTTATTTTTTGTATTTTCATGAAAGACAGATCAGATGTTTTGAATGCCGAGGACTACACGTTGCACTGATTTTAAACATTTGCTTGATGATTACCTCTCACAAATGAGGTGCAAACATTTGATAAGTGTTTCAATTAAAATTACAAGCTGACAGTAGAAATGGCAGATAAAGGTAGTGCCCTCTAAGTTCTGACAGAGAAAGTGAGTGATAAAGGCAGCACACTCTAGCGGTTCTGACTGTATGTCCTGGTGATGTTGCTCTCAGATGAAGTCTGCAGGAGTTGGAGATGGAGGACTCTTTACAGAGAGCTACTGCAACATCTGCAATGCCCAGCTCATCTCTGAGTCACAACGCATCGCACACTATGAGGTGAGCCTTCATATGTCACACAAAAACACTGGCATACCACCAACTCACACATACCATTCACCACTCAGACTTGAGTCTCTTTTCATACTTTTTTTTGCATGTGTGTTTCCCACTGAGCTATTCATACTGGGGAATTCTTAGGTGTAGCAGGACTGTCCAACCCCTTTAGGGGTACCCCTGTATAAATGTGTGGGAAATTACTATGTCTTAATATTGCAAAGTGTGTATTTGTTTAATAATGTCATTCTCATTGGACATTTGCTTAAGTTAAATTTGATAAACTGTCATCAGCATATTGCCCTTGTAACCTGCTGATACCAGTGCTATGTGTCTAATATATATATATATATTAGTGGTGGGCCGTTATCGGCATTAACATGAGACTCTTATCGGGTGTTAAAAAAAATATTGACATTAATCTATTCACAAAGTTGGGTTGGGAGCTGGATCTATACTACGCAAGCTATGATGACTTTCACCTTGATATTTTAGCGCGGATGTATACCTAGCCGAATTGCACTGTAGGGGGCGAGAACGAGTCTTTGAACCTGTGTGTATGCAGGTGAACAGGTATGCAGGTAAGCAGTGAACAGTTATGGACACTCATAGTATTGTTCTGTTGAACTGAGTACAAACGGTGCTACCAGAGAAATATT
>JBBJLR010000153.1:14453963-14465654 GCA_037577145.1 Brachypetersius gabonensis
TGTGTGTGAGAAAGAGAGAGAGAGAGAGAGAGAGAGAGAGAGAGAGAGAGAGAGAGAGAGAGAGAGAGAGAGAGAGAAAGTTCTGATTTAGGAGTGTGATGGCCTGAGGGTAGAAACTGTTTCCTATTCTGGCAATGAAGTCCTGGATGCTGTGGAGCATTCTGTCAGATGGAAGGAGGGAGAAGAGGGTGTGGTAGGGGTGTGTGAGGCCGTCCACAATGCTGGTGGGTTTTCAGATGCAGCACATGGTATAAATGTGTGAGTGTGAGTGAGTGAATGAGTGAGTGAGTAAGTGAGTGAGATAGAGAGTGATTAAAGTGCAGAGTTAACACGAGGCAACATAGCAACGCAGGCTGAGAACGTTTCTACGCAGCATAATCTACCCGTGTCCAGTCCATTAGTACTCTCACTCTTGCTTGCCCTTTAGTGACGATGAAGTAAACTATTGATTTTTTTTTCAAAGGAACTGTTCATTTATACCTACTTGCATAATTTCAGTGCCAAATTTCAGGCAAAGACATTTCAGAAGATGAATTAGCAGCTGAGCAGCCTAGACCTACTCTTTTCAACAGGAGTAGCTGAGATATTACAAAGAAAGGAACACCATGTACTGTACACACGTTTTTCAGGCTGACCCAGTTCGCCAACTCGACAACAAATTTAAAATATGAAGCACTTGTGAATTTAACTCCACATTTTTTTTCTTTCAAAGCATTTTCTTTATTTGTGTTTTTTTTACTTTAATATAAAATAGCACATTGTAAATCATTTACCGCATTTATTACCTAGGTATTTATCTGCAATACACTTAAGTCTTTACAGCCAGCCTATTTAAAAAAAAAGAAAATAATAGCAATTGATTTCTACTGCTATACTTAGGTGGTTAAAATATTTGTAGAGGGAAATTCCTTTCAGTCCTGTTCAGACTTCTTAACTAAGAGTGTAAGTATGTTTTACACTTATATATGACATTGCCTAAAGAAAATCACCTCTTAGTTCTCCTTTGTTAGCCAAGCAACAATGTGTTAAAGTGAAGGACGGATTGTCTCTCCTGATTTTGTGCACTGCCCAATTTTTGTAAAAGCACTGATGCTGCTGGGCTCCTACTTTAAATTGCAGCGGACACAGACAGAGAATACCAGAGTACAAAGAAATAATAAATTTTTTATTATTATTATTATTTTCCTGCAAAAGTTTTTACATTGGCATCTGTGGACAGCAGGTCTGCTTTCTGGCACATACTTTATTCACTTTTGTATACATATATGAAATCTAATATATTATTAGCTTGTAATACATTTTACATGTTCACAAACAAAGGGTGCTTGAGGGTATATGAGTGATTTTTTTTTTATATCGACCTCCAACAGTAAGTAATGTTTAATAGATGATCCAAAATAACAACTGCTATAAACAATACAAGGTTGCTAATACCAATAAAAAGTTACATTTTGTTTTCATTTTCACCGAACTGAAATGTTGTTTAGTTTTATGGGTGTGTAGCTTTATTAGGACGATGAAGATAAGTGCTGTAAAAAAGGAATTATATGAACCTTGCAAAATGCACAATAATTAATCACGCAGCACTTAATTTACTGCAACTATTCAAGGGTAGTTGATACATCAATTTAGAAGAATTCTCTACACAACATACATCATCTACATGGCACAGAAATAGGTTTAAAATGTGAGGGTTTAAGAATAAAGTGATATTTGGATAAGCTTTTAGGCTTTATTAAATGATGGATTAATACTAGAGTTGAGTAACCACACCAATTATATTTTATATAACTTTTAAAATTATGCATTTATTTCGTATCACAGCAAGTTTTGGGCCGACAATCACTTCCAATAAAAAAAAAAAATCATCAGTTTGAACATTAAGGTACCCCTTAACCAAAATTGTCTGTTGAACATCTATAGTGTATCTTGATGCTTGTATTAGCACCTGTGGAATACGTCACTTCAATTTGAGTTCAATAAAGTTACTACAAATGCTGTAAATAACCATGACACAAATGATTAAAAGACTAAGTCTTCATTTAGTCTGATCAAATCATATAGCCAAATTCAAATCACAGCATCTACCTTGTGAACATGCCGATGTCTTCTCTTTTTATCCCAGGTGCACACATAACCCAGTGATGCAAATTATTCCGAAAGCTATGCTCATCAATTGATTATCTGCGGTCTAATACTTTTTTAGCTGGGGTCAACCCCGGTAAAGCATTACAGAATAGCTAAATGCTCACCTCGTGCATTTTTCACAGCCTGCTTTTAAGGCTGTAATGTAGTCCACCTCTCTCAAGACTCTCAACATCACAGTAAGTAATTTAATGAGTGACCATTAAAGAATCATCCCCCTGCATTATTCAACTCCCTCACTTAGGCCTCTCTGGACAACAAGTATGCAATCAGTAGATTAACAGGCAAGCTAATGAGGACAAAACCTTAGCGTAAGAATCAGTGTAGTGAGACCATCTCAGAGTAGCCGATTGGCTCCGCGAGATTTATTTACAAAGTGGCTCAAGCAACCGATGTGCTATATTTAGTGATGCAGTTCCGGGCTCTTCTTTCAGTTGCTTGTCATCCCTCATCTAGAGTAAACATTCTCAGATAGCACATTGTTCAAATGAGCATACCTGATTTACTGCAGCCTCCATGGAGACCAGCTTTGGGTTCCCTGACCAAAACTTTAAAAAGCAACCTGACGGCCGTTCCAAATCAAACTACACCAAACCACCCATTCTGAAGCAGCCCAGGCAATGGGCGCAGACCATTCCTTTCCTAATCTCCATGTCTGTGGAGAAGGACTGAGTCAGCCAAATGCGTTTCAACACCTGCTGCCTGAACTGGAGATCACACTGTTGGGCCAGATCATTTAAGGTCTTCCTGCACTCTCCAGCACCCTAGAGAGCAGGGGAAACTGGAAGAGAGGGAAACTGGGGTGAACCATGGAATGGAGAAAGACTTTCACTGCAAATGAAGGAAGAGTGTAATCTTTTAGTCTGTGATTTTTTAATACTGGTTCCACTGATCATTTGGAAATATTGTATAATTACAGTCAGTCAAGGTAGATACACTAATTCAGAATTTGTGATTTACTGATGTTGGAAAGCATTTGTATATCAAGCCCAAATGTTATAGGGCATGTTGGTCCCCAAATACTAACAACACATTGAAAGAAATATGATTGTGTTTCAAGGAAACAGTGACTTGTCTTCGTTATCCTTATCCCTAAAAACAATTGTTGTTTTATGTGCAGGGACGACACATTCTAATACATGTAATGTGGTGCAATATAGACACAATTAATATCTGAGTTTCTCCCTGTGATTGATTATAAAATAATAGAGTACATTCTGCATTCATGCAAGTGAAGAAACAGAATTAGGAGAGAGAGAATCTTTCATGAGAGAAATTGATAGAGAGAAGAGAGAGAATTGAGAGAGAGATATGAGAGTTGTTCCCTTAGGCAATAAGAAGTTATCCTTGGTCTGGCAAATTTCTCCCAGATCTCTCCTCTAAAAGCTCAGATCTTCCCACTCTTCCTCTCTCTCTCACCCCGGGTCGCACTTTTTCTAGTTCTGTTCGTTTTATTTAAGTAATTCATGGATTCGAGAAAGGTAGTATGTGAAATATTCATTTATTCAAATTCATTAATAATGTTCTTAAGTATCCATAGTATTCCAATACATGTGAATAACATTAGTGAAATAATAATGATGTCAGAAGAAGTAGATTAGAAAAAGTACAAATTCTCTCTCTCTTTTGGCTCGCAGGCCGGGTATCAGCGGCCTCTTTCATCCTCACCCAATGCTGTGGCTCTTCACTGGGCCTGTGTAATCCAGCCAGGCTGCTCTCTTTCCCTCAGAGACAGGCTCTGACACTCATCTATCAAAGCCACTGCCTGCCTATAGAGCTCACTCTGGATCCAGCTGGGTCTTCTCGCCATGGTCACATACTCACTGTGCCTGGCAGAGCAAAAATTAATCAACTTTCAGGAAACATTCCAAATGCAAGCACTGGCACTTATAGCTTCTCACTGCAAACACTTGCTATATAGAGCTTGTGGATCTGATCCACCAGCCGCCACCTGTCTTTTAGAATCAGGAGTGAAATTTCCTAAAATGTATATGCATGTTCACACTGAAACATACTTTAAAATGACCTTTCTGTTAATGGATGTTTAGAACAGTGGCAGTTTTTATAAGTCTACAGGTGAAACAATGTTTCACCAAGAAAAATAATACAATAAATCTTAATAACTATCGTACTTTTATTGCTGTGAAACAAAAAAAATGCTCAGAAAACTAAGGTTGCTCTTCTAATTTGAGCTCCTCAATAGCGTTACAGTTGTATATAGCTCTGGTCAAAAATGTGAAACAGCGCCACCCCCAAGTGCAGTGAAATAAAGAATGTCACTAGCACCTCTTGTCATTTCAAGTAAATCTTCTCAGACCCCAGCGGCTCATGGATTTTCCAGGTTTCAATGGACTCTAATGGTAAATAAGTCCCACCCGTGAAACAAGGGACTGCCTACTGTGATAGGATACTTTTCCACTTCAAAATGACTGAAATAACACTGTAACCAATCACCGCCTTTGTTTTCAGACATAACAAAACGCTTAACATATTATTTAATAGTATTTATTAATAATATTTATTTTTATTTTATATTTTATTATTCGTCTACGAGTGCACAGAAGGAAGGGCATTAGCTTGTTAGCTTGACCGCTTGCTAGCGATCACCACCACCCAGCCAAGCTGGGCACTGGTGAAATCCATGGAGAAAAATCCCTGCTGGTATGGCAGATTGATTAACAACTTCACCAAGAAGCCCAGTAGGGTAGAACTAATATAAAGGGTGAGAAAGAGGTTAGATATATTTTCTTGAGATTTAGAAATATTGATAATTATGTACTGCTGAAATAAACATTACTTTTACGTGTTTGTAAGATATGCACAATAAAATACTTTTATATACTTTTACTTTATATGTTGTAGTGCTTTAACACTAACTATGAGGAGATTGAGAGAAGAGCAGGAGAGAGAAGATACATAAAAATGTGAGGCAGCAAAAGCAGAACATGGAGGTGAAGTACTTAGGACAAGAAAGTCAAGCTGCCCAGGGTGCACTACTGAGGCTACTGAGCTGGTTTTGCGGCGCGCGACGAGGATGAAGGGTGGTTTGTTTCACCAAAAATATTGACCAGGAGCCGCCACTGGTTTAGAATCATCCAGTAAATGTGTTTCCTGCAACACACATGCCTTTGTCTACCCCTGCTTATTATAGTCCGAAACCATACATAAACAGGCACATATGCACATACTCGTACATGTACTCACAAATAGCTGTGTATTTTTGGCAATTCCATCTAACACCCACAAGACAGAACTCTGCCTTATATAAAGCAGAATCCAGTCACATGCCTGGAGTTTTTTCTAACTCACTTAGGTATGAATGAAAAAGAGGTAGAGGAAAAAGCGAAGAACTCGACATCGTCATCCCTTTGAATAACAAACACATGCATTTTTAATGCACAATTATTCAGGAAAGTTTTAGCACAGTTCTGCACCAACAAAAGTTGTGTAGTCTGGAAACAGGCAAGAGCAGTGGAACCCAGTAACCATCCTATATCCTAAGCACATGATGACCAGCACTTCTGGTTGATGACATCAGTCTGTGTCCCTTTACAGTAACTAGTATATATTATTCTCAGCATCGCTATCCATCTATACCAGCAGTCTGTGCAACCAGAACCAAGATTGCTAAGGTGTAAGTGTAATATTGGTTTTCTAGAACGGCAAATAGGTCACAGAGTGTGGTGTTCTTGTATGGGAATTCTACAGTTGCATAAGAAGAACACAAGACATTCCTGAATGTGCTAATCTATTGTACAATTGCCCATTGTCAAAATGAAATAGTCTGCGAGGAGCTTTTTTGTGCTGCTGGCTACAGCACTATAACAGCGTTTCTATTTGAGCTTTACTCCACAGATCTCAGCAAAACGGAGCAGCAAACTGTTCTCTCACCAGGCTTTGAAGCTGACATTGATAACTCTCTTATTACCCACAGATACACACATTCCACTTTCTAATATTAAACATATTGCATATTACATTATAAATTCAAGTAATCCATCTTAAAGTCCCAGCAGTGCAGAAGCTTAAAAACCTGACCAAACCTGAACCGCTGTCTTCAGCACTGAGGACCCGGTATCTCGGGTCACAGGCTTCTTTCCATTGACTACCTGTCCTTTTTCTGACATGGAGCACTTCAAATCTTCTCAAACATTCGCCCAATATTATTGTGTTCACCTTTCTGACATTGAAGGGATGTATTTAAGCTGTGTATCCTACAACAATTCTTTGATGACTATGTTTTTCAATTATATTAGCAGCAGACAGGAAATGTATTCGCATCCAGTGAACTCTGAAAATTGCACCCTGCTGCGAAAAGGGCCATGAGAGGCCAGCCAGAATAATACATCTCATACTGTGAGTGGAGGCAAACTCTTAGGCTTTCAAATTAAAATGTACATAGATATGAAATAAAATAAAGCTGCCGCACACAACGATGTGACATAATGAGCCCATTTGTATTTCATTGTTTTTGTGATGTCACGAAAACAAACCCATTTAAATAGATCAGCATCTCAGCATGTTCGCCCTGCACATGTTAAATTGAGCCCATTCATGCAACAGTTATTAAGTAGTCTTTCAGCCTTTTTTTCTGAATGAGTCATAATACAGGACAGCAGTTAGAACAGGGGTCATTTACATATATCAGTTTAAAAGGTATTAAAACAGCCTGTGAAATTGGTAAGTGGTTAAAGGAGCGTGGAAGTGGTCATTTAAAAATGTATTACACATGTCATCAGAAGTGGGCCTTAGGGGACAAAAAATAAAATGCAAGAAAAATGCTAAATAAAGGAAACGGGACCATTATTGCTTTTTACTCGCATACACTTATGCTTAGTAAATTAGGTCTGTTGCATGTGTCTCAGCACTATCATGCTTTCAGTGTCTTTGTTATTATGTAATAGTTTGTCATAAACAAAGAAAATTTGTCACTTGCGATTAAAGTTTGATAGCTCCTTGGCCTGCCTTGACCATTTGAAACTTGAGGTAGCTGTAAAAAAAACGTGAAACACTCCCATGCATATTTAAAACTGTGTGTGACTGCCAGCTCTTTTGGCATCCTCAGATTCCTATGAAATAATCAAGTGTTTGGGTGGCGTAATGTAAACTTCAGTACAATGATTAATAGTCAATAAGGACAAGGTGAAGGGATGACAAAAGAGCTTCATGAAATATGTGTGAAAGCAAACTCTCACTTAACACAAGCCCTGAAAAGAAATCCTTACAGACACTCTGTCCCGTCGAAACAGTAGCCATGTGAAAGACTGAACAATATATTGTTTATTGTCTGTTTATGGTTATTGCACTATTGTAATTCCAACAGTGCAGAAGGCTGGAATGTGCAAAGTAACATTCTAAAACATCAGCAAACATGCTGTGTACATTGAGCACTCAAACGTATTTTGGATAGATCAATCATTTACACAATAATAAACAAATTTTGACCAGGATATGTTTATTTTTAAATATTTTATGCAGCCCATGTTCATCTATAATGGAAGTTCAGCAAATATCTGTAAGTAATAGATAGCTTGGTTTCATCTGTAAGATAGATTGCAAAGGTTTTTAAAGCAGGAGGAAACTGTTGATGGATTGGGGCACTTTTGCAGTTTTTTCCCTGAAAATTCGTATTGAATAAACTGTCATAGATCAGTTCAGAGATCAAAAAATATGTTCCAGTTTAATTAAACATTTATTCTGATCAAGTGACCCTTCAGTGCCTAGCATCATACGGATGAGTCAAGAGTCAAAGTCAAATGAGTTACATTAGCATTCATGCTATGTCACTGATGCCACTGATGAGGAGATATCTAGAAACATCTTTTTTTTAATTGATTGACACTTGCTGTCTATTTCACCACTGGCCTGAAGTTGCTGATGTGAAACTACAACTATGTGCAACTAGAGCAAAAATAATTTTGAAGAACAATAAAGTCATGGAATTTTAGTTTAGAACACTGGTGCACAAGCAAATGGGTAGAACAGATAAAGAAACCTCAGCTGAAGGGTTCAGTTTTAAGTTCTCAAAAAATCTGCATAGTGAATAGTTCATTAGTACATTAGCATCAGATATAGAGACTTGTCTGACAGGATTTCTGCTTACCTATGCAACAGGGTTGACATGGCAGTAAATTCAAACATGAATCTTTAAAGGTTTTTCTACAGCCAATTGCGTTTAATAATATTTGAGCTGGTTTACTGAACTCATAGCCAATTTTATATTTAACTGCTAGTCCTTCTTCTGTAGGCAATTCTAGATCAGTATCAATGACTTGGTTGGGGGTCTCCAGCTATAATTTTATGATCAAGACAGACCTTGCTTGTACTGCACAGAAATGATCGAAGTTTGACTTATCAATAGTTACAGGGGCTCCGTTATTCTGTATGTAAAGCTACCTTTTCTAGCATTTTTGCTTTTTGAATGAAAAATAATAAAATAAATAAAAATAAATCATTTTAAAAATGGTATATTAATTCTAATAGTGTGTTTGTCTTTTCTCCGTCGTCGAACAGAGCAAGAAACATGCCAACAAAGTGCGTCTGTTCTACATGCTCCACCCCGAGGATGGTGGTCCACCCTCTAAAAGACTGAGACCAGACAACCCGGTATGTAACTCTTCACAGGAGACAGCATTTAAGAAGGAGATCTGTAAGAGTAGCAGTGTGTGCAGATGGATATATGCTCGTTTCACTCTCAGAACCTCCAGCAGTGAGTGTTTGTTAACCTATCAGTTGCTCGCTACTGGAGTTAATGGATGTCTTTATTCATTTGGATCTGATAACGCACCTTCTCTGGCCTTCTGGCCTCTTCTTTCCACAAATATCTGCTTGAGTGTAGTGCAGTGATTTTTGTTTGCTTGATATGCGAAAGTGTTCTACAAATAACCCAACTATGTTGTGTAGATCTATGCGAATTACATAACAAAAAATACCAGCAGTTTATTACATTGTAATTAAAGAGCTGTTGTGCTGGCTTTGTTGGATTGATACTTAGATTGTCAAATTATTAAAATTATTGTTGTTTTTGTGTAGCTAAACGCGAATATACACATTTGTCTTATTTTACTTAAATTTGTCCCTTAAGAAAGATATTTCAATTTAAAGGGAAAAAAAAAATAGTTCAATGCAGAGAAGCCTTAGATCGCTTTCAGATATTTTTGTTTAGATTCATGGCCTGTGCATATCGTGTGTGTTTGTGTGAATGTATACTAATTAAATGGGGCTATACCTTTCTGCTGCAGGCCATAGCTCTGGAAGACACTAGTAAAGCTTGGACTACAGTCTGTTGGAGACCATTTTTTATAATGAAGCCTGTATACAAAATATTAGTATTGTGATTATATTGCTAACTGTTACAATTAGGGCTTTTGAATATATCATAGGACCGGTATCATCACTTTTCTGGAATTTAATACAAGCTTAAAAAATAGCTCTTTTTCAAATCATAGAACAAGCACATTTACATATATGTCCTTATTCAGACACCTGCAGTTTAGCTCCAGCCAATACATATATTTAAAAATAACATAAATGCAAACAAGGTTTTGTGCTGCTGAGATAAACCTTTTTGCAGGTTCCTCTGTCTCCTGAGCCTCATTGAGCTCACTCTCTCTCTCTCTAAATAAACCCAAACAGGGGCAATAAATGCCCTAGAAATGGCCTGATAATAGTTATAATTGTGTTAAAAATATATTTGCATGCTGTCTAAAGTGTTTGTTTCCAGTTGTGTTAGTTATGTTCCAAAGACTCAGCTGGTGTTAACCATAACGTAATTTCTCGCCGCAGTTGGTTTCATGTTAACTCGCCTGTAATGTGCAGCGGGTAGCTCTGGCTGTTTCGAAGCTGTATTTGTAAGTCACATCTTTTTAATTGGTAGGAGGCAGCCATGAAAGCTGTCACAGTAAGGCAGGAGGTTTGTGAACATTTGTTATGAGACTGGAATATTCAATGAGGACAGTGAAGACGACATATTCTGAAGTCTAGCTAATTTGTCTTCCATTTTCTCTTCACAAAGCTTGGAATGCTAATAACCTCCTCATCCCTCTTTAGAAAGAAAGATGGCCAGAGCAGCAGTCACCAAGCTGTGTGGATCTGTGTGGATTAAACAGTGATTAATACCTGCTGTTTAGAATGTGTGGAGACAAATTGGAAAAGCTGAAAGTGCTGGAACAAAGGAGGAGCATCCAAGTATCGTGCCGTTTATCTGACATTAATTTTCCAGATATTTTCAGCCATCCTAGTACAAATTATAACATGAATAACAAAACTGGACTGCTCCCTTTCTGGCATGATAATCTGTGCTGGAGATATTATGAATTCTGCAGATGCTGAAATTCATACATGCATGAACGAACTTCCACTATGCACTCATGTCTGCACACCCACCACCCAACACTGTTTTCCTTTCAGATTCTACTGTGCAGTCTCTAAGTAAATGGAAATTGACTTATTTCGCACTACAGAACATTTGATTTGAAATGAACCATGTTTATATGGTTAATAAGTTTAGTGAGGGATATGTATATACATTCCTGGTAAACTTTATAGATACATATTACAACAAAATAAGTATTTTAAAAAAAGGCGTTCAGTTGCAGGGACCCATTAGCAGTGTTGGGAGTAATGCGATACAAAAGTAATGTATTACAGTTACGTATTACTTTTTGCTGTAACGCAGTAGTGTAAGGCATTACTAATCAATTTTCAGTAATATTTTACTCGTTACATATTCAGCAACGCTTGCGTTACAACTAAGTCTTCGCCCGCGAGACATTCACAAAAAATGTCCTGTTGGTGGTCAGTGAATAGACGCGTGTGGTGTCATTCATCATCTCCCACTCGGTGGTGGAACTTATTTTGTAAGGGGCCGCTCACATATCTCGCCTAAAAACGCATGGAAAACGCGAAGCGCGTCGCTTTCTTTATTTCTCTGCTCCGGGAGTGTCTGTCGTTGCTGAGCAACCATCAGCCACGCTCTCCCTTAATTTCAGCAATGGATTTCCACAACGAAAAACCCTTGCTGTAACTCTGCTACACGATTTATTTACGCAGAAAAGAAAAAACGCTGTAGTGTTTGGGTTCACCCCATTCTTCAAAAGTGTAAAAAACACGGGGAATTTCACCAGCTGACCCAGGAGCTCCGCCTGGACAACGGGAGGTTCAAAGCCTATTTTAGACTTGACAGGGACCAGCTGGATTATGTTTTAGGAAAAGTTGGCTTAGAAAAATAATGGGGGCTTGACAAATCATAAATTTCAAGAAATCCCTGGACTACAATGATGAGCTGCTCCTCCATGTTTGTGCGGAAAAGGCAAGGAAGCTAATTGGTTGAATCTTCTCACATGACCCATGGTGCGCTTGCAGTATTCTGAAAAGTTGAGATGTTTTCAACTCGACGCGGCGCGGACGCGCCTGAAAAAACCGGGTCGTGACCGCGTCGCTTCCGTTATGAGCGGAGCTGCCGCTCGTTTACATTTGAAATAATGGACTTGCGCGCGCAAAAGACGCGATATGTGAACGGCCCCTAACGCGGCATGATTTCAGCCT
>JBBJLR010000153.1:14475876-14495016 GCA_037577145.1 Brachypetersius gabonensis
TATATATATGTATGTATGTATGTGTGTATATATATATATATAAATTGCTCCAGAAAAAAATAAGAGACTACTGTATTTTATTATTATGAGTATGACATGCATTGCATGACAACCATTCTTTTATTCAATGAGGAAAAGTATAAAAAACACTGCTATAATCAACACTCAAGTTCTGTAATTACTGCATCATTTCATTTATTTTAATGTTTTGTCATTTCCTTTAAAATGATGCTTTAAAGAACAATATTTTTATTTGGAAATTAGGAGAAATATTGCCAGCAGTTTTTAAAGGCGAAGGCAAAGCTGTTCAGTTCACCTATAAAACCTGAGAAACTGAATATTTTTGCAGTGGTCTCTTATTTCCTGAGCTCACTTTCTTACTTGAGCTGAGCAGCCACTATAGGCTAACATCACTCAGTCAACCATGGCACAGCTACCTTTTTACTCATATGTTGTTCCACGTCTGCAACTCACTTGACCATGCTGTAGGTCCCAGAGGCAGTGGTAAATGTATGGGAGACCAAGGCAGTTATGACCTAGTTGGAAAATTGTATTACTTATATTTGTACTTCAGGTTTGTCTGGATTACAAATCATATTAACAAATTAAAACATATTTTTTTCAGAGACCAAAATAATTATTAATCAGCAGATGTTAAATTAATAACTGAAAAATGCTGCTTGTAAAAGGAATCAACCCCTTCAGACTAGTGCTTGGCAGAGCGACCTTTTCTACCATTTTTTTCTGGCAAACTCACTGCAGGTTGTTCAGTTTGTGGACTGCAGTTTTTAATTGTGCCACAAATTCCGGTGTTTATTATTCAGCCGTGGTTTCTTTCTGATCTGCCATACAGGCCAGTTGTGTGCATTGGATGGTGCACCCTTACTCAAGTCTCAGCCACTGAACTATAAGTAAAGTGTCCATTTGTCATACATGAACACACTACAGCACAAAATTCCTTCTCTGCATTTGACCCATTCACCCAAGTGAAGCAGCCAGGAACACAGTGCCCAGGGATCAGTGTGTGGGGACGGTACCTTGCTCAGGGGTATCTCAGTGTTGCCACTAGCAGTCCTGGGATTTAAACCCACAGCCTTCTAATTGCAGAGGCAATTCCTTAACCACTAGGCCAACAGCTGTCTAACCACTAACCCACCAACTATATAGCTTCTTCCATTGTTGGCCACTTTGTGGCTTCCTTTGCGGCAGTAATCTGTGTCTGAATAAAACTTTCATACTTATGCAAGCGACCTTTTTTAGTTAGTCATTTTTGTCACAGAATATATTCTTACATGCTATTAGAAATATAATTTTGAATGTATTTATTTTGAAAACTTTTACACATTCTTTAATCTAAAATATGACATAAATGTATTATTTTTTATAATTATCATCACCCAAGCCAGTCTGCTTACCTTCAAGGGTGCTGAATATTTTGTAAGGCACTGTATGATCAAAAGTTTCTTTCCAAATCAAAGGCATTAACTGCGAGTTTGCCTTCTCTTTGCTGCTGTAACAACCCGAAGTACTAATGATGATAATTAGTTTATATGCCATTCCACCCCACCTTAGCCTTTTTCAGTAGTCCTCCATGACTCTAGATTCCACTGCTCCACAGCTCAATTCTGGGGGGTTACACCGTTATTCAACGCTTGCCCTTGATGACATTTTGCCCCTCTTTTTATTGGAGATCATGTAAGTTATGTGTGGAGTTGGCTACCTCTGGGTGTGTATTTACTTTTAGAAATATATTGTTTATTGAAGAGAAAAACAAGAGAGAATGCTGTTTTGGTTGTTTATGCCATACAGGCAGATTCCCTTGCAGTGGTTGATTAATCTCCAGTCACGCATGTCAGCATCTCCATGACAACATCTTCATTGTTGAACTACTTATATCTCCAGTGTCCTACTCTTAGCAAGAGCCTGCATTTTACTTATGTCAGTTCAGACAGTTCGTGTTGAGCACTTTTTTATATATATATATATATATATATATATATTTACATATATATATTTGTATTTATTAACTCTTATAGTCACACATGAACACACCACAGCACACAGTGTGAACTTCTTTCTCTGCATTTAACCTTTTCACCGAGTGAAGCAAGGGCCTGCCACCAAAGGCCAGGGAGCATTTGTGGGAATAGTACCTTGCTCAGGAGTACCTTAGGGGTGATGCTAGCAGTTGGGAGTCAAACCCACAACCTTCTGATTGTAGGGCCAATGTCCTAACCACTAGGCCATCCAGCTGTCTGAAGAGCTGGCAGAAAATGCTTGTGTTTGTTTTGAATTCAAAGCTTGTACCGACATTGCATGACTTTGGCATTATTGACAGTAGAAGGCTATTATAAACCAAATCTGTCTAAGTGAGATAGAATTGATTCCAGACACACTTTCAGTCATCTCAGACTTTGTCACTGAACATAAGCAAGTACTTGGGAAAGCTGTGAATTTGTGAGGTTATTATATTTAAACTTGGCATCCATGTGGATGGGTTTGTTTCCATTTGCTCCCAGAGTGACATATTTGTTTTGAGAAAGGCTTGCTCAGTGTTCACTTTTGACTACATTGTATTTCAAAGAAAGCACAGCTCTATGATTGATTCTTAGCACATGTTGTGGATGGCTTGTTGTAGGCCACATTTTAGGGCTTCTATCTTTAGCCTGTCTTTACTATTAAATTTCATTTCCTATCATCTGACTCATTTTTAGCAAACAACTTCAGACAGGCAGAAGACACTAAGATTAGACAGGCAGAACATGTTCCATGTACATCTATTTCCCATTTCAGCCCAATTGATTGTTTATAAAATGGCTTTATATTGTATTTTACATTACACACTGATTTTACACTCATGGTTAAATGTCAATAATAGATATATGCTGCTAAGTTTTTTTTTAGCAAAGATATCTCAAACTGTTATCTCAAACTGGAAAAAGGTCTGTCGCTTTTATTTTTTCCATTAATTCGGAAGCAAAGTGGAGGGCTACAGATTTCATGAGCGATTAACGTAACAAGTAACCTTCATGAAAATTCAAAGTGCTCTCCTCTCAGGAGAACTCCATTAGATGAGGATTGCTGGTGACAGTTGAGGAAATGTGTGACAGAGATGCCCTTGAGAGTTACCTGGGCAGGCTCTCTTCCTCTCTCTCTGCCATCACACTCAGACTCCTGGGCAGTTTCAGACTCATCTTTTACGAACGACCCTGTTTGCCCTACCCTGTGCTTCCAGGCCTTCTCAGTGGAAAGAAGCACTTCATCACGGACCACTGAGCACATATATACATCAGAGTAGAGAGGAAAAGTTTCTCTGTTTTGATTCTAGCTGACCTGAATGGGCAGTGTTTTCCTCATTTCTTCCTCTTCTTACCCTATATTAAAATCGTCTTTAAAAAATTCAAATTCCAAATGTGATTCTCACACAAAATGACATGTTCTCAGCTCCATTCACATATTATTTATTGCACTAAGAAAGGATGATTGTTGAATTGTGGTTTAAATTGCTCTATGCACAGTGGAATCATCTCACTTCTAACAGTGCAATGTGGGTGGTGAGAGGAGCAGAGGGAACCGTAGTTACTGTAGCTATGTGTTCTTGGCTTCGTGTTGCTTCAGTATGACTAACTAATCAACTAATGCACTACCTTAGCAACCGGAAAGTTCAACATTCGAGTTCTCAAAGATCAAACCACTTGAAAGTACGCCCACTAGATATGTCATAAACATTGAATACCAACATACTGGAAATGCATTAAAGTCATCCGTGTCTCGATATTATATGAGTTATAGGTTACTTCTAAAGAACAGTCTCAGTGTTTGTTTTTAGGCTACATATTTTACTGACCAATTTGAGACAGTAAATCCTCAAATGGGCATCTGGAAACTTACCAATTCCATGCAGCCTCTCACAGGCACTATTTTTTTTACATAAAGCTGTCACTTTGCTTCAGCACTATTGTTTTAATGTTGTATTTGTTTCCATTTTTCCCTATTCTGTTCCAGGCCTTGGCACCTAAGATGCCTCTGGCACGAGTTGCCTTGACTGCAGCACACATGTAGTGCCATATTAGAGACGGCATAAACGATGGATTTTTCTTTCTCCACAATAATCCTAGCAACCACTGCTGCGTGGCCGGCCCCCCATGCAAGAGAATTCTTGATTCTTTTCTGTATTTTCGAGTGAAAGTTAGCTGCTCCTCTGTTGCTTTGGAAAGTATGTGTAAATCAGAATAGCTTTAATTTTATGCTGCAACAGCATTTCGGTTGCCTTGAAAGATGGATGAACTTGCAATGGTGTCAAGGCCTGCAGGCTATTTGGGGGTGGTAACCATGGCAACGGGTCTGTAGTGCCATGGAGCATGGGATACCTGGAGGTTTTCCATTCTTGTACTTCTGTTCCTAAATGGAGGAACATTCATGAACTTGCCAGGAAAAATGTGTCCCCAGAGAAGGATTCGCCTTTTCATGTATGCATTCAAACAGGCTCCTAAAATCTATTAGTTTTGATTGTATATTATAAGCAATGCCTTGGCCTTAATACAGACTGTGCTGTATAATGTAATATAATATTATAATTCAGGCCATGCTATATTTACACTCAAGAGATTTCTACTGTGCTCTGTGTCTCAGACTTGACCCCAGCAACCCCTCAGAACACAGATCCTCCCGCACCACCTCCGCCCTCATGGGCTTCCACGGGCAACAATGGAGAAGCAGGCAAGTACTGCTGCCTGTGCGGTGCGTGGTTCAACAACCCCCTGATGGCACAACAGCACTATGAGGGCAAGAAGCACAAGAGGAACGCAGCACGAGCGCGACTGCTAGAGCAGCTGGCAGGCAGTCTGGACGCCACCGAGAGCACAGGTGAGGGTGAAGTTTAAAGATCGAGCCTGTCCGTGGGTAAAGCAAAAGGGAAGCAAAGCAGGGAATTGAAAACAGTTGGTTGCTAAACAGACATGGTAAAAATGTCAACAGAAACCATTAAAATACAAAAACAAAACACTCTAACACTCTGTAATAAAGCTTATACCATTCACATACCTAATAAGAGTTAATGAATATATTGTGTTTTGAACCCCCATTTTTTTCCAATATGCTCAAATGCCACTTTACACTTTCCATGGTGACACCAGAGTGTATGCGTAACCAAAACATGAAGCTCTAATTCAGTACCTTTTTTTTTCTGTCTGGAGGTCATTCTCTATATGTAAATATTTCAGAATGATGTAATCCGTATTCACAGATACGTGCTGTGTGCTCCAGGTGCCACGACCTATATCACAAGCTCAAAAGCCGTTTTAACTGTGAGTCACCCTGCCTCTTAGCTCAGATCTGTTAGCAGTGTCATGTTGAAAATAGTCTTTTTATTTCCAGATTGTAATCCAGATTTGCTAGTACTGTGTTGTCCTGAGGAAAGATTATCTGTTTTGCTTCAGTAGATGCTCTGCTATGTCAGCTTTTGCTATCTGAGCTAGCAACAAGCATCAGGGGCAGCTAAACTAGATCAGGAATTTTACAGAAGCATGATCAAAGTCTGAAATGAGACATATTATAGAATTTTATTTAAAGGACAGATGGAGAGACTCTGGAATACACTAAATAAAAAAAGGTGCTTACAGTGTAAGGTCTTAATGCCAAATATCAAGAGTTAACAAAAATGTGTTTGGGGTATATAGTGTAATTGCACTCTCTATAGTTTGGAGGACCCTTCTATACATTTAGTTGGAGTGACATTTGGGATGTAGAACTAATCATTCAGTACCAGTACCGGGCCTAACTAAACCTTTCATTGGTGATTGCAATCAGATCCTCACATCTCAATGACATGTAAGAAGAACAGATGAAGAACAGATGCTGCTTCAGCAAAAAGGGATACAATCCATATTAATACCCATAAATTCTGAAGAAATGGTGTGTGCAGCTGTGTAGGTTGCTGCAAATGTATAGAACTCCAAGGATGTCACAAGGTGACTCCCTCATGCCCTAAAGAGACAGGGTTTTTTTTAAAATAAAATTTAAATAACTAAAGACACTCCAAGTTCACTCATGTAATCCAAGCTTCGGCTCTAGTCAGCATCACCATGCTGAGTTCTTAGCACCCAGCAGGACAGAGCTGCACGCAGGACAGCTGTCGGAAGAGCGTTGTGCTATAACAGCTCATGGGGGATCAGCAGGTACATGCTGATGCTTCATTACCAAGGACAGAAACACAGTTAGATGCAATATAAAAGAGGTATAATCACACTTGAGCTTATTTTAAAAGCTGTGTCACTATCCTATCGTAATCAAGCTTTGGAATCCCAGTGTGAAGACGGGAAAAAGTGTATTTGCAGTTTATAGCAGCTGTAAACAAACTTTTTTTATCCTTGCAGAAAATACATCAGCTGCTCCGCATGACTTCCAGTTGTCAGAGATGGTTCTGAAAATGCGAGACCTTCGTAAAATTTGCTGACAGCTAAAGTCGAAAAGGGTTTATCCCTTTGATGTCTTGAAAAAAATATGAAAATGCCTTCATATTACTGCTACACAGTCTAAACAGTCTGGGCTAAACAGCCAAACAGTATCGAAGCCAAAAGATTCTTTAGAGCATATCACTGTGAATGTCACCTCCTATTTAAATCTCACCCAAAATATTTTCTGTTGATGACAACACCCTGTAAAAGGAGATGGATAAGTCTCACACCTTCAGACTGGTGAAGTTAGCACAGCTGAAATCATGTTTACCACAGTTTCTCTTCTACATTACACAAGAATGAGAGCCTCCAGCTCAGATCAGCCTACGTTTCACAATGTTAAACCAGCATTCCTCTAAGAATCTAAGGTCCAAAACCTTGTCACTGATGTTTCTAATGCTGTATAAAAAGCTGGCTCCATAGGACAGTGTGTATTTGGCTGCCCCTCAGGGTAATGTCAGGAGCCCTGCCGGCCTGCCAGATCCCATTCATCATCCTCACACGTAGCCGACAAGGTGAAGGTGAAGCCATGACTAAACACACCATGCGCATACACCACACTCAACACATCTTCTCATGTTTCTCATTTGAGATCTATTGGCTCATTCTAAAGATCTCCTACTTGTTCAGTTCATCCATACAGAGACTGCTTTTAGATTGCAGCACAGAGACTAGCCTGTTTATGTGCAAACCACTTTGGTGTAATGGCCTCCCAGCTGAGGGCTTATTTTAATGTTGAGGAAATGGGAACAAAGGATGGCCCCCCTCTGTTTCTGGCAGGTATTAATTTTCTACTGAACAACAAAAGAGGAAATAGAGAAAAAGAGAGCCTTCGAGGCAAACGGCTGTTCTACAAAGAGGGGATTTCAAAGTGCAGCGTTTTACTGTGTTTACAGCTGCAAGAGAATTTGACTTCTTTTTTTGGAGTCTGTAAAATGCTAAGGACAAGGGCTGATCCTGAGATCATTTGCAACAGTCTCCTAATACACAGACAAAGACAGGGGAGAATTATTAGTGCAGACAAAGTTCTAATTGAGAAAAATAAAACATAAAAAGACTTTATTTTCTGTAATAATTATGATGTAACAAGCAGTATAATTTAAGATCAACCAAATCGTAATATGTCAACATAGGGAATTCCCTTTAAAAGAGTCACATTTGTCTTTGCCGCTCTAAGCTTGCTTGTCTTCCTACAGCTCTGTGATCTTTGCCTCACACAAATCTTGGATGACTTGTTATAGTAATGGAGAGTAAAATGGAATGAGCAAGCCTCCCCTCTTCACGCTGTATATCACCACTCTGATGCACGGCATGACAAATGAGAGTCATCTTGGACCACTGTACACGCTTGCATGCCAAAAGACAACCCACGTACTTATGTATGCATATATAGACAGTGCACACAGAATTACACCGTACTATTCTCATTCACCATGAGGAACAAGAAAATGAAAGAAAATAAATTATTTTTTGGCTTTCTATTTTAATCTTTAACCTTGTGTGTGAGTAC
Organism: Brachypetersius gabonensis; assembly: GCA_037577145.1. NCBI lineage: Eukaryota > Metazoa > Chordata > Actinopteri > Characiformes > Alestidae > Brachypetersius > Brachypetersius gabonensis. The sequence goes on from JBBJLR010000153.1 coordinate 14,483,842, forward strand.
TGGTACAATGAATTTCACAGTGCTGTATATTTCTTGTGTTTTGAAATATATGACAATATGTTTCTGAGATGTGAGAAGTGAAAAGAATTATTATATATCGTAGTCAGTTCTAAATATGTTGGCTGCAATTTCACGCCATAGCCATGCATTTAATGGGTTGACATACTATAAACAAAAATAAACAAAATGCCATGGCCTAACAATCACTCTTTCCTGCACTAGGTCTCTCCTTGTCCATTCAACCAAGAAAGGTTAAGAATGCAGGGAGTATTCTTGGAATGATCTCTCAGCTTGGTTGTAATTACCAGAGGCAAATAATTAGATTGATGGCCTGCTGTCTGAAAATAAGAGTGACCTCATTGCCTACAGCCAGCACTCAGCAGCAAACTTTCATCTGCTCCCAAAAAGCATTCTTTAGCTTTGGTATTCGTTCTTTCTGTCTTTCTTTCCATCTCTTTCTCTCTCTCTCTCTCTCTAGCTTTTCAGGCAGTTTAATTAACAAGGATTATAAGCTGCCACAGCAGTATGCTAGACTGGTTTATTGGCACCACACTGTGAGGTCATTAGGGGTCTACCGTGTAGCAAACATTCATCAAAGAGAGCTTAATAACAGAAATAAACACTCAGTGCTATTAATGGAGGGTCTGAGGACCCTCAATCACACCAGCTAGATTTAAAAGACTAATTCTGGACTCTTCAGTCTTATCAGCATTAGCGCTGACTCACATCCCCTCTGCAGGGCTTCAGTTTCTAGTTTGAACGGCTAAACTTTAATTAATAGACACTCATCAGACTCAGGAGAACAAAAGCAGTGACAGCAAGGGAGTGTATATCAGTGTGTTCTCACAGAAAGTTCTTTGGGTAGATCAATAGCCAATAACTCTTTTACGCTGTGTCAATTTGGTGTGCTTGTCATTTCACTGATACATCTTCTCTAAATAAGAAGAGGCATACAGATGTGTTAGAAGATTCATTATGACTGTATCACCATATGCTGTGTGCTGACACCCCCCATTGATTGAAGGCATGCACAACTTAATTCCAGCGAACTCCAAGAACCCTAAGTGTTTCCATTAAAAACTGTATCACTTAAAATAACTATATGAAATGAACATTTCCACATATTTTGTGGATATCAGGAGGCGAAAGGAGGTATTACTAAGTAATGAAAAACCTGAAATCATTGTAGCTAGAGCAAAATTGCAGAGGTCAGGGTCCATAAAAATATTTATAGGACTATAATTAAAAATGTTTATAGGTTTTAATTAAAACTGGCCAATGAACTACAATTGGGGTTAGGTAGAGTTTTGTCACTTAGGAGTTGTAGAGGATTTTCAGCAGCAATAAATGATGTAGTTGTCAGAAATAACTCTGCAGATGTCTTATAGAAATGAAGCCACTATACATACCATGTGGTTTCTCCGTATGCGACAACTGAGTGTTGCTACACCTCTTTCTCTCTCTTTCTCTCTCTTTCTCTCTCTCTCTCTCTCTCTCATTCTTCTCATCCATCCATCTATTTTTGGGCCACTGCTGTTCTGTACCACCTGCAAACCCATTAATTAGCACACATCTGTTTTGCTCCCGTTGCAGGGCTGTGCACGTGGCTTCTCTCCATTCTGCTAAACCAGCCAATCCATTTTCCCTCCAATCAAAAGGTCACTGAGACAAAAGAAAGCTCCAAATGCTAATGCACACTTGGAATTTTAAGAGATTGAAAAGAGACATTTAATAGGAACTGATTAGCAAGGGATCTGGCTTGATAACGACACTGATGTTAACAGTATCAACTAATATTAATGACAATATACTAGTAAAGAAAATTAATGTTGCACAAAATGTGCTACAATAACAGGCCATGAAAATAGATTTCTTTTATTTTTTTTAATTGGGGCATAGCTTCATAACCAATCTGTGGCCAGAAGCATTTCAAAGAAACTCAGGTATTACTGTCATGCAACTTAAAGTCTCTGTTTATTTATATTGCAGGCCTGCGCAGTAGTTACTCATGCAGCATGTGTAACGTGGTGCTGAACTCCATTGAGCAGTACCATGCACACCTCCAGGGCTCCAAGCACCAAAACAAGTGAGTTAACTTCATTCTATTTCTCCCTTGAAGTCTCTGAGCTGATGTGATTGAACTCTTTTTACCCTCTCTTCCCCCTTTTAGAGAGCTCCATGTACTGTTTTTTCTGTGTCCTCCTCACGTATTCTTCTTTTTTTTTTTTTATCACAGCAAACCTCTGCCTGCTCTTCTCAAAATCTTAGTGAACTTACATTAGCCTTCAATTTCAAATTGACCAGGGTTATATTGGTCCCAGTGTTCAGTGGGTGAATCTGTATAGGAGATGGAGGTCTTCCAGGTCACCAGTGTTGGTCACGTGCCTTTAAAAAAGTAATTAGTTATAGTTACTAGTTACTTCTCACAAATAGTAACTGAGTTACATCATTAGAAAAGTAACTAATTACAAGGCAAAGTACCTATTGCGTTACTTAAAAAAATCTATACAACTATAAAATAAATATAAAACATTGTACACTAATCTACATTATTAGATTAGATTAGATTAGTGTTGTTGTGGGACAACTTGAGAGACAACTATCAAATTAAAAATTTTTGCCTTTCACCTCAGTGAGGGAAAACTAGTACACCCACACTACTCTGCCTCTGATTGGCAAACAATGGAAATTTACTCAATCTATGTCAATCATCGCATTCTTAGTTATACCACGTTTACTTTTACATTTACATTTACGGCATTTGGCTGACGCTCTTATCCAGAGCGCCATACATCAGTGCTTAAGAAGTCCACAATTGTTTCTTAACTGAAAACAGCTTAAATCCATGTAAACTATTTAACCAAGATACTGCAGCCAGAGCATCTATACAACAACTGTCAGATAATAATTAGCTAACATCTAACCCAACAATACACAAGCCATAGAGAAGAACAATGTAAGTCATAGAGAAGTCAAGGGAAAGGAATTGGGTTTTTTTGGTTTGTTTTTTTTTGAGAAATAAGTAAGCAGTAGGAAAGGGACATAGTTAGTCGCCAAAGTGCTTCTTGAAAAGGTGGGTCTTCAGGCGACGCTTGAAGACTGCAGATACAATCATTATCACTGGTTATGTGTCCCGCCCCGGCCCCCGAACACACACAAACACACACACCCCAGAGAAAGAGAGGTCCTATGGCTGAGAGAGACGCTGCTCGCATGAAAACCGCTTCAGTGTTCTCAGTAATAGTAACGCGCATTTTATTGTCAGTAACTGTAACGGCGTTGTAACGGGGAAACAGTAATTCGTTTGATTACTTGTTACTGAAAAAAGTATCGCCGTTAGTTTATAGCGCCGTTATTCACATCACTGCAGGTCACATCGTGCAAAATGAAAACAATAATAATATTGCACCAACAATCACAACAGATCATCAAAGACATCACTGAAACTCAATAATGACAGGATTATATGTATTGAGGTCTAAATTCAAGGGTTTTCTCTGAACCTCAGACGGATAAATGAGCTATTTTGTTGTCTGAGTTGTGTAGAGGATGCTGTGATGGGTAAACATTGCCACCTGTGAGATGAAGTTGATGCTCTCCGTGTGACATACCGCTGTGCTCGTATAAGTTAGTGTTCAAATCCCCCACCGCTGGCGACATGGAAAATATTATAGAATTTGTGATTTAGCAAGGGATGAAAAGATACATCTAGAAAGACAGAGAGAAAAAGAAATGAGACAGAACACAAATGTGTGTGCAAGAGAGAGGGCAGAGAAAAAGAAAGAGAGAGAGCACAGGAGAGACAGAGAGCAGTTCCTCTGCTGTGTGAATCCCAGTGGCATGCTCAGTTGACAGAGATATACTCTGCTTCATAAGTCAGGCAGTCAAAGACTTAATGCAAACCACACTGTTTTTTTTCAAGATATCTTTCTTTTTTTGTGCCAGAGTGCTTTTATGATACACAGATGGCCTATTTCTAAGCACTACGTGAATAGAATGTGAGCACTAAATCGCTAACAGTGCCGCCATAATTGCTCCTCACAATCAACCAATTGATTAACATGCCAACAGTGCCAAAGGTGGGGGAGTGAGAGGAGGACACCAGCTGAAAGCCAAATCACCACTGTCTCTTAGCTCCCAGCTCTTGTTCATGTTAATTACAGCTACATCCTCTCTAATGAAAAATCACTAAAGGCACAGAAGTGTATTGGTGAAAAGGCACTGTCTTGTCATTCCAACAGGTCTGTGTGCATTCCAGTCAGGCAAAGACATAGCGGAGTGCACGCAGAGGCATATTTTGCATCAAAACACAAGGAATGGAGAGGCTTTTTTTCTTGAACACCTCCGCAGTGAAGTCAACACGCACAGTGAATGCATTCAGTAGGAGGACTAGTACTTAGATCTTTGCCCAGATACAAGCAACCATCTGGTAGAGCCCATATTAACCAGCTCTGATCACAATTATTCTTCAACCAAAGCATTTACCTTGTCTGTATTATCTGGAAAACTTTGCCCTTACCTTGATTAAGCTCAGGTCAGAACTGTTCTGATTAGATTTGTGGGTCTTATTTACACCCTGAAATGTATTTTATTGATCCTGTAAAAGCGGTTATTTCTTAGAGACCTCTTCTGTGCTGTATGGTACATTCATAACTGTGCTGCCTTGTTTTTAAAAGAATAATATGGAGGAGGGAAGGAGAGTAATGTGACTAGAATTGTTGTCATCATATAATAAAGTGTTCTGCTAGCACTTGAAAACCTTTCTAACTGTCCAATTAGCAAGCTTTGCCCACCGTTTCTGCTTTAGCAGTTTCTATAAATTTCATCTTCACGTTACACTGCCTTATTTGTGCATACAATTTTTGCTGCTGCATTTATTTTCTTATATACTAATTACTTCACAAATAAAAGTTAACCATGAGTTCTATCATCATTGTCGTGCCTTGTTAAAAATGAGTAATTTTGAGTAAATCAACGCAATCCTTGCAGCTGCTGTCAGATTCCACAACAAAGACCTTGCAGATGACCACACATGCATAAACAAACAAACACACGCATCCAATACACCACGTTAGTGGTATGTGCAATGTTATGAGTGCAATTTTTCTGATAGAACATGTGCAATTTTTTTTCTTGGGTGGAACCATCACTACTGGGCAAAATGTGCAATTCAAAACGTTATTGTCAATGCCTGTCACTCCACTGTGTACCTGTATGTATACATATTTGTGGTGGGCATAGATTATTATTTTAAATCTAGATTAATCTCACTGTAATCTTGGAATTAACCTAGTTTAAAAATTTAAATTCTGCCAACGACATTCAGAATATGTGTGCTACCCAAATAATGACTAAAAGTAAATCTTTGAGAATGGGTTTCTCAACTCCTACAGTAAACTAATTCCGCATTGCACAAGGTGCAAACAGCCTTAGTCGTGTCGAGGTTTCCATTGGGAAGCTTTTTAAAAATAAATTTTCCCTGAAGCAAACCCGGCGGCTTCATAGCTGCATCCATGTTAGCACGACACGTTTGATGTGGTAATTTCACAGCATGGGCGTCGTGGGTCTGAAGACCTTCCCCAAAATGATCCCAAGCCACCCTAAATATATAGTCATTATTCTACTATTTTTAAATTAAAAATTAAATAATTTCATACAAGATATCACTGAATGCAGATACGCACTTTACAAATAGAATAGAACAATAATATGAATTGAAATGAAAAATAATAAGTCTAGATATCATTATTGAATTAAAATGATATCCTGGCTGTTGAAGCTGCTGTAGGTAGAGGGCGGGCATTAGGACCCAGGCGAAGCTACATGGCGCTGCTTGTTAGCGAGTAGCAACCGGCAATTACTAATATTTAGTAATATTTCTCTGGTAGCGCCGTTTGTACTATGAGTGTCAATTCTATGAGTGTCCATAACTGTTCACTGCTTAACTTTACTTGTTTTCTTAAGTGAAAGGAAAGGTTTGGTGAAAAGTTTTTAGCCCTCTACACTCGCTAATTCCTTCCTACAATCCTGGGGGCTAAGTCCCCCTTATCTTGCCATCCTAGTGACGTCCCTGTTTCACAGTAGACAAACACACCGGTTCAAAGACTCGTTCTCGCCCCCTACAGTGCAATTCGGCTAGGTATACATCCACGCTAAAATATTAAGGTGAAAGTCATCATAGCTTACGTAGTATAGACCCAGCTTCCAACCCAACTTTGTGAATAGATTAACAGCAATATTTTTTTATCACCCAATAAGGGTCTCACGTTAACGCAGCACGTTAACACCAATAATGGCCCACCACCAATACATATACTAATTGTGTACAGACATATCACTTAGTCTAGTTTTGTTTACATTAATATATTTAGTATATGAATATAGTCTATTAATATATTTATGTAAATATTTTACAACACATGTCCATATTCTATATCTCTAGATTGTGTACATTTTATTCTGCACTGTTAGTATGGTATTTTATTTTTATTCTATTTTATTCTGTTTCTTCATTTTTAACTTTGTACCATCCACTTTCTGCCATGGCAAAACAAATTTCCCATTTGTGGGACTAATAAAGGTTTATCTTATCTTATCTTATGTTAAAAGGGACAAGAGCTCAGTTGTGGTTAATGGGTTCATTCTTACATGGAAAATATGAGGGAAAAATTAACTTTAATTAAACTAAAAGACAACTAAATATATTCAGTATTATACAAACCACGTGTCAGAGTAGGTTTCATCCCTCCATTTCATATGCAACCTCCCTTTGCTACCAAAAATAGCCACCAGTCTAATATTTGGTAAGACTGCAGAATACAGAGCAAGGATACTGAGACCATGCTCCAGATCTCTTCTGATGCCTCAGGGTTGTAGGTCCTTTCCAGTGGTGTAGTTGGGCACCTGTGCAGGTTCAAGGTTCAAGGTTACTTTACTGTCATCAGCAGCTGTGTACTTGTACATAGTTAGATGAGGCAACATTTCTCCATGGACCATGGTGAAACATGCTGCAGCATACAGCATTCAACAAAGTGCAGGTTACAACAGACTGTGGACAACAAACAGACAATAAGTGGAGTGCAAGTGTGGACTTATACAGCTTAGATAGTGAAAGTAAATTCTTCCAAACTAGTATTGTTATTGTATGTTGTATAATTGTAAATGTAGTTCAGTGAAAAATCAAATATACACTTTTCATTTAAACTGCAAATCATGTGTCTAGGTTATACACGTCCCAAATGTCTCTTAAATCAAATCTAGGTCTGAAGTTAGGTTGCATTAATTAGTACACTGTGATTTTAGGTATAAAAATAAAAAGTTAATAAAACTTAATTCTACAATTGACAGCTGCTCACACACATTTTAGACAACGGGTTTCCTCTAAAATGTCTGTAACAGTGAGAAAAGTTTCTGGCATGTATTAACTTCCAGAAACAATTTGGGACACTCATTGACTTCTAATGTTACTGTTTACTGGCAGTGCAAGCTAACAACCAAATAACTCTGAACACTGACTGATCATTACAGATTTTTAGAACAAACCATTTTGTTGGCGCGGCTGTTATCTGAATAATACATGATATTATTTATCTGAATAATGTATGATTATGATTGTATAAACTATACTGTGATTTCAAAACCTAGCCAGAACATTTGGAAAAAAATAAAAAGGTTTTTAATGAGAGGCAAGTTACTCATGACAAAATGTCAGGTATAACCCTACTTTACATGTTCTTTACTACCAACACAAGACAGTGTAGGTTCATACTAATTCAATCATAGATCAGCATGGGCCAGTTTCCTCCAGCCTGCCCTGCTATGAATCAGTATAAGCCAGAACAAAAACAAAGTTTGTGAAACACACTTTAATTTAGCACAATAAACTGCACAAAATAATTGTGTTTCAGTACATAAAACCTCAACTGTATTTGCATAGTAATTGAAGTTTTGCATATCAAAAAGTGTCTCGTGAGTATAATCTGGTGACTAAGTGTGCGTGTGCTGAGGTGAACCAAATTTGTAGCATACCCACTTTTTTTGTTAGGACTACACCTCTCGTCCTCTCCTGTTTAGCCCACTCTCGATTGTTCGCTTCAAGTTTTCTCTGCTCTAACACTCTATATAACTAACAACATAATTAGTAATGAGACTGCAGTTATTTAAATACTGTAGAGGCTACTTGTATAGCTATGCCAATACATATGAAAGGTTTCTGAAATTATAGATTTGTTCTCGGTAGTTAAATTTAAAACAAACACACAATATAGATGTGTCTCTTGGCAATTTAAGGTAGTGATTTTGCAAATCATCATTTTTGAGAGGGCATGTATACAAGCCCTTTCAAAATAATGGTTTGCAAAATCACTACATTACCATACCTGCATAAATGTACCATTACATTATTACGTGCTGTGCCCTGTTTCAAACGTAGTTTGCCCAGTGACCTTAAATCTGTATTGGAATATATGCTGAGAAAAGGGCAGTTTTGGAGCTGACAATGACTAGAATATATCATCATAAATGATGGACAGCTACTTGTTCCTAGTAATGTTGGTGCAGAGATGGGCTGGCTGGAAGGGAACAATGGTACATATATCACAGCCTTTCTTACTCAGCATGTTCTATCCTCCTAAACCATGGCCGTCATAGGCATTCGTGTGAAATGGGTATATGTAGGTTGCAGCTCATACATAACTGGAGCATTGTGATGGAATCTACGATCTGCATTACACCTCTTGTAAAGTAGGCACTAACTAGAGAGATGCATTGCATGCATGTGATATTTTCTAGGGTTTCTAGTAAAAAAAAAACAAGGAAATTCCATTCCATTCCATTTAACTTATATTCAGTGTTTCTTCTATAATAGCATGTTCTAGTTTGGATAATAATCTATCACCTGCAAACAGTCCTTTGATTATCAAAAAAATAATTGAGAGAAAACTAATCTAAAACACTAAAATCTAAGAACCAACTTGTGTGAATTGATGTTATGAAGTTATGAAGAAAAAGAAGAAGAAATACATAGAAAACATGTCTGTTTTTTTGAGTTGTCTTTGTACTGGCTGAGTTGCTGGGCAACATGGCCTGCATGGAGGAGGACTCTGTCAGGGGAGCCGATGTCATCTTAAGAAGGTGCAGAACCATGTTGTGATCTAATGAAAGCTACAGCGGTCCTGTGATAAATATGCCATGTTTAAGCTCAAGTCATATTACATTCGCATCGTTTCAAAAATGCAATACATTTTTCAGTGCAAAGTCAGAGGCTTCTAATGGTCATGCTAAACTTCACATTTTGAAGAGAATTGTTACATAAACAATATTTCGTAATGCTCGATCTCCATTAATATAGACTGAGTTGTAAAAGTTTTCTTTTTTTCCCTTCTCTTGCCGTTAAATAAAACAAGAGCAATATTCAGCCTAAAGGAACCTCCGCTAATGTGGGGGAAATGGATTTTTGAAGACTGGAATAGATAATGATAGCAGTCTAAAATAAGTCATAAATTAATCATGAATTCTTATCCAACTGTGACCATGGCTATGGGGAGAAGCTTCCAAATGGTGTTTAAAAAGTGATCTGTACTTTTCCTCTTCGAGAAAGAAAAAAAAGACTTTACCATACACTGTAAACTACAAATGACTCAAGAATGTTTCCCTCAATTTTGAACTGGACATTATCATCCCCTGATTTATGGTGTAAAGCATAGAGTTGAACCCCATTTGGCAGTTTAAACAGCTTGAAAGTGATAGTGTGTCCTCCATCCTGCAGAGGCAGCACTTTGCTGATGGATGTGTTGAATTCACAGATGTTTTTTTTTTTTCTCTACCTATTTCCCCGGCTCATTTTTTTTACAATCCAATCTGGTTTTACTCAATTTACTATTCTGTGATGAACAACAGTGACAGTCCAATATGCCTCAGCTATAATTATCCTACTGGAAAATGAGTAGAAAATGTATGAAGGGATCCCTGTGGGTTGACAGAATGAGAGCTTTCACATATAGTAGCTATGGCATTCCCTGCTGTAGCCAATCACAAAATCCAAACTTACTACCCATCGCTAACACTGCTGTGTATAGTTAGTACTCATAAATTGTTAAAATGTTGTTAAAAGAGTTGAGACTTGAAGGCCATCAGTACATTTATTACACAGAGAAATGGCAAAGTGGTCACCTCATTGCATTTTTGGTGTTTAAGCAGCTGGTGTACCCTTTTTAGAACATACCTTCTGCACGAGTGGCACTTAACCACGAATGCTCCCCTCTGCTCTGTAAATTTATCAATGTGGAAGCCATTCTGTAAGGAAAATCTATTATGCGCCATTACATCAGATAACCACATGCGTGTACACACATGCATATACCTTACTACCTATTACTAAGGACTGACTGTGCATTAGCACAAGTAGTGAATTCAATCTGAAGCCACACCAGATGCTTACTGATCTGACACATTTGGCTGTGTGTAACAAAAAGTGACATCCCACATATTGGACATGCTCTGTGTTCATGGGGACAATGACATGGCCAGTCAGTTCAGTAATGAGCAGTAATCTGCCCTACCTGGCCTGGTACGCTGTCAAATCTTAGAGGGCTCTGCATGTCATCACGGCTGTAATATGGCGAAGAGGAGGGTCATTCGGCTCCTTGATGGTGCCTCCTGGCCCTTGCAGCCTGTCCAGCAGGTTGTTATCTCTGATCATGAATAGCAGGCAACCTGCAGAGACGGGGCGAGTTTATTTATAACTGCCATCTTCCTCTATATCCTGCCTCTCAGCTAATCATGATTACTGACCTTTGTCCAGCTACAGTGGGGGTCTGGTCTCTCTGTCTGAAACCAAAGAGCTAGAGTAATGGGGTCAGGCTTAGCTGTGCTGCCAGATTTAGTTAGCTGTGCTTATGTGCTGCTGGCCACCACTGCCCTCCACTGAGATGCTCATGGGGTACCAAGGGAGGAAAGTCATGTGGTACAATGTACTGACCTCCTTCTTTACATGTCCTCCTTGGTGCCCCCTCCAGGAGTGGTTTGCCACTCAGAATGCTGCCACCAGAGCCTGGGCCATCATTTCCATTATCATCACTCTTCGGAGAGTTCTTTGACCTGTGTGTGTGCGTGTGCGTGTGCGTGTGTGTGTGTGTGTGTGTGTGTGTGTGTGTGTGTGTGTGTGTGTGTGTGTGT
>JBBJLR010000153.1:14509711-14523010 GCA_037577145.1 Brachypetersius gabonensis
CCCCACCTACGCCCCTTGTTCTACTCTATGGAAATGTGGCCATGTCAGGACCCCGCCTCATTACAACACGGACCCCCCCCCACACACACACACACACACACACACACACACACACACTACCCCACCCCCCAGCCTTTGTATTTGCAATCCCATTTGTTTCTCCTCGTTTAGTGAATACATTACAGTAAAGGGAATGTGGATCACAGCCGAGGAGGTCCTCAATTGACGGTCCCAGTCCTGTGCGTCTCCACCCCATCTCGCAGGACTGGTCATTATTATCCCGCGCTAAACTGTTATTATTCAAATACGTCATTGGTCCAAATTGCAGGCTTGTCCTGGGTGAGGTTTGCTGATGGAGACTCAGAAGGCGATTCTACACGTGTCGAGGCGGATTTAGATGCCTGGAGGGGATGTTATAAACGCGACTGCATTTGCCATTCACGCAATATTGCGCAATTTGAGTGTGAAGTAAAAGCAATATTCATAGTGGCCAATGAGCTTGGTTTGACTAGTTTCGCAAGCATGGTTTAAACATTACAAACTTCACACTGTAATACAAGACTATTAAAGCCACTTCATATGGCACATATTCTGATATGGGGAGATTTCTCACTGCAAAAGTAAATAAGTGACCCAAAAAACCCCATAAAACACAATGAAGCAGAACTTGATCCCCATTTCATTGTGCCATGACACAACATTTAAAACCCTGACAGGTGAAGTGAATAACACTGATTCATCTCATCTCATGATTATCTCATGAGCAGTCAGTTTTTGAAGTTGATGGAAGCAGGAAAATGGATCTGAGAAACTTTCACAAGGGCCAAACGGTGATGAGAGCTGAATTAGAGCATCTTCAAAACACCATTCCTATCTAAAAGGCTAGCCATGTTTACACGATTATCATAAATGTACCAAATAATGTACACATTTTTGTTTGCACATTTATCACATTTTCAGTTGCCTGAATATAATTATTTGGTCTTACAATAGTGACTCCTCTACAAATCAAACATGCTGATTCATGTCAGATGTCATTTCGGTCCTGTGAGCATGTCTATAATATTTTCTCTGAAGATAAACAATATGAATGACAGGTGACAAATGCCTTGTACATTATGGTCTCATCATTTATTGAGATGACGCTGATTACAGGAAAGCAGTCATTTTGTCATTTACATCATCTGCTAAGTTACATTTTTCCTAATGTAATCAGGAAATTGACTTTAAATCGCATGATATTGACTGTAGTTTGGGTTTATTTACCACTATATTTAGTGAAGTTTAGGGGACTATATAGGAATCAGTCTCATTTTATACTGTCATCCATTTAATGAGACCAAAAGTAGTCTGTCATGTCATTTTCATACCACTAGAGTGTGTATAATGAACATTTATATATTTTGAATCCATCCATTCTACTCCATTAACCGCCTAACACCTATCCCTGCCAGGTCCTCACATGAGACAAAAAAGGAGATGAGAAAAATAAATTTTGTTATATTATAAGCTTCAAAAGCCAAACACACAGATAGAAACCATTATTCATCAGGGAAAGCTGAGAGGTAGAAGGATGAAACAGTCCAGCTTTATTAATTATACAGTTATTAATCTCCCTGAAATACTTTTACATTGATAATGAAAAAACATTGAGTTAGGTTGTGTCCTGCTATTTCCCAGGCCTTGACTCTTCAGAGAAAAACTGCTTTAAGCATCCCACAGTCTCCCCTTTTCAGAATAGAATTCCGCAGTAACATTAGCCAGGCTGCTTTGTAAATATGATTTTGTATTATTGATGACATTGTCATGTTCAGTGCTTGGCTGCAAATACTTTGCAATCAGTGAGGATCCATTGAGATCACCAGACTTTTTCCCCGCAGTCTTCTTAAAGGGGAAAGAATGCAGAGTCATTTGATTGACTTGGCCAATCAAGAACACTCCACTTTTTGGCCCTGAATATATTGCAGATTCAGGAATGCATTTCAGATGAGGTGCTATTAGGTTGAAAAAGGACCCACCCAAAATGTTTTACTACCTGAAGACCAACCTGCGACCAACAAATTCCTGAAACATGGAGAACTTGACAAAGTATTATACTTCAGGCATTTCACAATTGCATGGAATTTGCAAATCAAGTATTAAACTTTACAAGCAGTATATGTGTAGGCTGTCAGGAAAAATCCCTCATTAATGGTTGTATCATTATGACGTAACAGCTTAACTAATGTGTCTGTTACATTGCCAGGTATCATAAAAGAAGTGATTGTCTTTCTATGCTGTGTCCAGGACTAATCTCATTCACATGACTTATATTTTTGCTTATTCCCTCAGTCTAACTATCAAGAAGGAATTTCATTATAATGGGAACAAGTGGGTAAAACAAGGATTACTGTTTACTGGGATGTCAAAAAATGTCACCGTTCTGTTTCCACATACAGCAGTTAAAGTCTACCTGAAATTAAAATGGACTTGTTAGTTCATGTTCCTGGTCACCTTAAGCACAATTTATCACAGCATTCCAATTTAAAGACTTTTGTTGTCTTGTAATCTGTCTTGTGATAGAATAGATTTGAGACTACATCAGCAGTGTAGAAAAATAATAACTTCATCTCTGAAGTATCATTAAAACTCTTAGAGACCCTCCCTATTACCTTGTTTTACTCAGAAATGCATGCAGAAAATTGTGTAATGATTTCTGCTGGCACCCTAAACCAAATGCAGCATGTCTAGTCTCAGGCCATATATGTACCTAGAAAGAATTTTGGTGAACATACAAGAATCTGTGAAAGAATGGTGCATTTTAGGGGAAATGCCAGCCTTCCGTCTGCATGGGATCAATAACTATACACAGGAAACCTGAGAAGTAGGCTTGATGTTTACAGGCCAACTGAGCTGGTGCTGGTGAACTGAAATGACCAAAACATAAAAAGCACAGGTGATACAACAAACAATATACAAAAAACCGTTATAGATGAAAACACGAAACTAAAACATTGCTGAGAAATTCATATTGCTAACTGGGTCCATGCTGTTTGCATTTCCTCCAAACCAGCATCTACGCATGATGTGTTTTTACAAAATTGTGAATATATTTACACATATTTTTAGGTGAATATGAGCATGTTACAAATATATTTAAAAACATTATATTTGTCCTTTCAGTATACTGAGGTGGAGACATGTAAATATTTGTATTTTTAATTATGACTTAGATTTTTGTCCTTGTTGTGTAAACATTTTTGTTTGTAACATACACTACACGTTCTCAGGGTTTGGGTTAGGCCCCTTACTTCCAGTGAAGGGCAAACTTAATGCTTCAACATACCATGACATTTTGGACAACGCCATGCTTCCAACTTTTTGGACACAGTTTGGAGAACCTTTTCTACTCCAGCATGACTGTGCAGCTGTGCCCCAGTTCACAAAGCAAGCTCCATAAAGACATGGCTGGATGAGTTTGGTGTGGAAGAACTTGGCTGGCCCTCACAGAGCCCTGACCTCAAACCCTGTCCAACACCTTTGGGATGAACTGGAACAGAGATTGTGATCCAGACCTTCTCGTCCAACATCCTGTGCCTGACCTCATAAATGCTCAATAGAATGAATGGGCACAAATTCGAACAGAAACACAAATTTTGGGGAAAACCTTCCAAGAAGGGTGGAAGCTGTTGTAGCTGCAAAGAGCGACCAACTCCATTAAAGTCTGAATACAATGTCATCAAAGTTGGTGTAATAGGCAGGCGTCCCAATACTTTTGGTCATGTAGTGTACATAACAAAGTGCACGTCTGGATGCTGATGTTAATGAACAGCGCCTCTATGGGTAGTAGTGTGAGGAAACCGGATATGTTGTACTGCTGTTGCCTTCTCATGTTCTCCACAGATGCACAGTTACGTAATAGACTGTGTTTGCGTCCCAACTTGTGTAGTAGCTCACTAAATAGTGTTTTAAAAACTAGTCCTTGGCCAGAAGAAGTGGGTTCAGTAATGTGGTAAAGTGTGCAGTATGGGATTTGGGACACAGCCTGATTAGATCCTGTGTAGTTGCACGTTGACAGCTGAAATGGGCGGGGCATCGCTGCTTATTTCCATTGTTATTGGTAGAAACGTAAGCGGGAGCAGACCTTATTTCTGAGAGCAGCCAATCAGAGCACGAGAGAGGACACATCAGTTAGCCCTGAGAAAGGTCGGCTGCCAGTGTGTGACTTTCTCCCTGGAAGAACGAACGGCCATTTCAGCTTCTGCACATTATTATCGCTTATTGTGTTTCTCACAAATGGCTGCTTACAAATTAGTCCTGATTCGTCATGGGGAGAGCTGCTGGAACCAGGAAAACCGTTTCTGCGGCTGGTTCGACGCTGACCTTAGTGAGACAGGGATTCAGGAGGCAAAGAGAGGCGGACAGGCTCTAAAAGGTACATGCAACCACGATCAACAACACTTTATACTTCAGCGTTCTGATTTATATCTCTAATTGTCTTAGTTGTGGAAGGGATATGTAATCTACGTTTGAAACACCGCCAGGATTTTAGGATTTAGAATATTTTTGTTGTGATCTTTCAGGACAGTTTTGGACATAGAATAAGAACTATTTTACTCAAGGAAAGGGCTTTTAAAACTAAAATAGTCTAAATGGATCGCCACGAGTATTGATTTCCTGTAGGGAGGCGTGTGCTCCGTGCTCTAGCTGAGGCTCCAGTCTTGGAAGGTGCTCGATCTGTGTGGACCAATCAGGCTTCATCTGAGGGGCTTCGTCCCGCCTTCTCGTGACGCAAGGGGCATGGCCGGCCTGCTGCGAACGTGCATAGTGGAGCGTGATCCCTTCATGTGCCATACTGCAGTAACCCTCATGATCAGGGCCTGATCTCACTCCTTTTCATGTTTAATCACTTAAAACACGAAGCTGATCAATTATGAATGTATATTACATTCACAATGGTTAGGAACTTGCCCCTGCAATCAGAAGGTTGTGGGTTTGAATCCCAGGATTGCTAGTGGCACCACTGAGGTACCCTTGAGCAAGGTACAGTCGACTGTTTCACTTGGTGAATGGGTTAAATGCAGAGAAATAATTTCACATTCAGTGTTCATGTGTGACTATTAGGAACCACTTTTACTTTAGTGTGTATTTACAAATGCATATTATAACCCATCTGCTGTGTATTTTTGTGTCTCTGCAGATGCTGGCTATGAGTTTGACATTTGCTACACTTCTGTTCTCAAGAGGGCCATTCGTACCTTATGGCTCGTTTTGGATAGTATCGACCAGATGTGGCTTCCAGTGCACAGGACCTGGAGACTGAATGAGCGCCACTATGGAGGTCTGACTGGGTTAAATAAAGCTGAGACTGCTGCAAAGCACGGTGAGGCCCAGGTCAAGATATGGAGGCGCTCCTATGATATCCCACCTCCTCCCATGGAAGCAGAGCATGACTATTACAGTGTCATTAGCAAGGTGAGACAGAATTTAGGCAAAAAGGGGAGTTTCATGAATGATCTGTCACTGTCTTAATCATAATTATCCCTCTGTTGACAGAATCTATAAGAGGACCATTGCACAACTACAGCACTAATACAGCTGGTTACTGGTTAATAAGTGCTGTGGTCCAAAAGCCAAAGTTTAGCTGAGATGATGTTCAGTTGTGTAAACAGACACACAGCCAAATGTCACCAGATAAAGCTCAAGAACACCTCTGAAGAGTGTCATTTGTTCTTTCCATAGGACCGCCGTTATGCAGACTTGAGCGAGGACCAGCTGCCCTCCTGCGAGAGCCTGAAGGACACCATTGCCCGTGCCCTGCCGTTCTGGAATGACGAGATTGTTCCTCAAATCAAACAGGGCAAGAGGGTAATGATTGCTGCCCATGGCAACAGCCTGAGGGGTATTGTGAAGCATCTAGAAGGTGAGGCTGCTCTTTATTAAATGTGTCCATTCAGTTCACCTCCTGCTCTTTGTTCAGATATTGCTGAATATTTCTGGCAAAATTGTGTAGCATTTAGACATTCAAATTAGTTCATATTCTTGCATCACCCTGTTTAGTTGCGCTAATCCTGTTTATTTTTGCTTGTGAAGGTATGTCTGAGGAAGCCATTATGGAGCTTAACCTGCCTACTGGCATCCCCATACTTTATGAGCTGGACAAGAACTTGAAGCCCATCAAGCCAATGCAGTTCCTGGGAGATGAGGAGACCGTGCGGAAGGCCATGGAGGCTGTGGCAGCACAGGGCAAGGCCAAAAAGTAGTGTCTCTCCCCTTAGACCAACTTTTACAAGGGGATTACTTGTCAGCACTGAACTGGTCTAAACAAGAGCCAGCACTACTGATATCACATTGGGATTCAGTGTGTTCGCATTTGTTTTGTATATTATATTGTGTGTCTTAACGGTTATTTCTGTGTGTCTAAGAAACATAGATATAAATAGTATTTATTGACCAAACCTCTATGGAGGGACCATGAAATTTGTCTTTGAAAAGGTAACTCCTCAATGCCATTCATAATTATAAATGGACCACAAAGTCTTCTAAAATGTTGAAAGTTGGTTTATGTAATGTGATGTTCAGTCTAAACTTCACATTCCCTTTCACCAGAAACCCTCTTCAGTAAAGTTCTTACTGTTATTCCTATGTGTACACGAATCTGTTAAATTTGGACAGTGAACACCTGGTACTTAGTCCCCAGTAATAGTTAATGATGGCTATATGCTACACTAGATAGCATAGATAGATGCTATGCTAACTACACTAGCTATGAGCTACACTAACATGTGAGGCCAACAGGGGAGCGTTGTGAAGAAGTGTTTCACATAATGTCACATATTTGAGTGTCAAACTAAACTGAGAGGATAAATAAAATATTGAAACCCATGCAGTAATTCGAGACTTTATTTTTTTCTTCAAAAGTCATTTTAATGTTGGTTCAGCAGCTGCTCGGCAAAGTTTGAATGAAGTTCACCTTTTTTTTCCCTTTCGGATACACAATTGAGTACAAACCATTATGAGTGTGATTTCTTGCTTGTCAAAGCAACAATATGCCTTTTAAGGCCCTGATCGATATCTTTTAAAGATCTCATGTTGAGAACACCTTTATCTTCCACAAACTTCTGAAACAAATAAAGTCCACCCCCGACCCCAAAATAATGAGACTTTGTGGCTAAATAGACAATTCCATCCTCAGCGAGCAGTTTATGGAATACACTGTGAAGAGAAGGGTAGTAGTCTGTATTGTAGATGGTCTCAGATGTAAAGATTATATCATATTTTGGTGTGGGGTCTTTGGTTTCCATCAGTGAGAGAAAGGTGGTCCAGTCTCCTGAGAAAAAACTACAACAGTCTGCAGGTGAAGGATGAGGGGAATCCAAGGTTCTTCTCTTACACGGTGGGCTTTCGACTTTTTTTCCTTCATCCTCTTCATCGCTCTCACAGTTGAGGGACACGTTTGGCATAGTTAACTGTTCTATCACAGTACTGTTGTAGTCCTGGAAGTGGACCTTGCTGGCTCCTCTCTTTAATGCAAGAATGCCAAGTAGTCCAGCTCCACATCCCAGGTCCAGGACTTTCTTCTTGGAGAATGTCAAGCCCTCATCGTCAACATACTCCAGCAGATCATAGGTGCATTCCCAGATTTTTAGGCCCCCCTCATACACTCCAGTTATGAGGTCTGTGTTCTGGGCCACTGACTCTAACAGTATGTTTTCTCCATCATCCCGTTCAGCAGCTGTTTTTTCAAACACAGATTCATTAAGGTAATGGAGCGGTGGTAATGCACCTATAGTGACAGTCTCTACGACTGAGTTCTCAGGGTGGGAATGAAAATCAGGCTTGTGTCTGTGCTCTGTCGCTTCCTTCTGCTTCTTATGAACACACTTGCCGGCCTTCTAAAGGGAAACATAAAACATTTAACTGCATGCAGTCTTTTGTACATATTCTAAAGCTAGACCTACAAAAATATAAGGAACAACACTACATGTACAAAAGTATTGGGGCACACCTGTTCTCAGGATTTGGGTTAGGCCCCTTATGTCCAGTGAAGTGTAAACTTAATGCTTCAGCAGACCAAGACATTTTCCACAACGCCATGCTTTCAACTTTGTGGACACAGTTTGGAGAACCTTTTCTACCCCAGCACGACTGTGTCCTAATGCACAAAGCAAGCTCCATAAAGACATGGCTGGATGGATGAGTTCGGTGTGGAAGAACTTGACTGGCCCGCACAAAGCCCTCACCTCAACCCCATCCGACGCTTTTGGGATGAACTGGAACAGATTTTCAGTGCCTGAAATGTTCTACAGAATAAATGGGCACAAATTCCAAGAAGAGTGGAAGCTCTTGTAGGTGTAAAGGTCAGTAGTCCCAATACTTTTGTCTATCTAGCGTAGTCAAGATCGGGCTACATACTGGACAAGCAATCTGTCATAAGGACAACGCACAGGAAGAATAAACATAAAAACGTACCTATCAGCAGCCATTAAAAACGGGCTGTCAATAATAGTAATACTGTTTATTCCAGGGATGCTAAATGGCTTGCTACTTACAGCAGGCTTGCTCAGACTCTTCACATAATCTTGATTTTCCTCTTTTACTTCATCGACTCGAGCGTCGTCGCCACCGTTCTCTTTAGTCTGTAACGGAATATCGAAATTAAAACTGAATGCCATAACCGGACAGTGCAGAAAACGGTTTAACTCTGGCACGTGTTGCTGTGCATGAACTTGACTACAACTACCACAATGCATTTTGGCGGCTTCTCTACTTCCCCTGTTCCACGTGTAGCCAATGGCTTACTTGCATTATTAATGTTATATTAAAAACCCAACATGACTGAACGAAGCTTGTGAAATTATAATCTGTTCTTTAGGATATTATATATTATTAAATGCTATAAGGCTATGAACTATGCTAATTGTTTTTGAGCTCGAGCTTGAAAAAAGACTCAAATTCCCACAATTCCCCGCGGTTCCAACCCACGAACCTGCGCGTCTCCTGAGCAGTGAAAGACGCCAAAAGGCTGGAACCACTGGCTGAATTATGTCTCATGTCCGCGATTAAATCCTGCTCCAGTACGATCATGACCTGAGTTTTGGCTGTTGGCACTTCTGGCAGAAGAGGACAGTGAGGTGAGACAGCAAGAGGTAAAGAGAATGTCTGTCTGGCTGATGTCTAGATCTGTAGTGGATCTTAAACAGGCGAGACTGTTTGATCATAGGTGGAGGTGAGATTAAGGATCACAGTCCTGACTCGTTTTCAGATTGATCATTGATTCTAATGGTACTAAATAAACCTACTGGAACTTCACTATCCCACATTGCAAACTGCTTGGAAATGGGCTCTAGCGAGTGTCTGGTGGATTGATAATGGTTATCACTATTTTACCAAGCAACTGTGGAGCTTTTCACTTTTCCCTGTTACTCCTCACGCCCTGCGTGGAATGCAGAAGATCAGGATTGCCTTGCCAGTTCAGGGCAGATGCTGCAGTTTCATACACATTCAGGTTTAGTTCAGGTTTTGGGTGGTCTTCTCGGACCATCAGTGTAAAGACGATAGATACATTCACTAAACAAAGGCTTGTGTGTGTGTGCGTGTGTGTGCGTGTGTGTGTGTGTGTGTGTGAATATATAAATATATCTATGCAGTTACGAATAAATAGAAAGTATAAAGCATATTAACATGCCCCGAATGTCCTTAACCGTAGTTGCTTTTACATAGGTTTTCCCATCATCAAGTAAAAGTGTGTGTGTGTGTGTGTGTGTGTGTGTTCGCGTGTGTGCATGCGCACTCGTGCATGCTTCTGATAATCTCTCATTCAGAAGGGAATTAGGAGCCCAGTGGCTTTTCATCGGGACAGTATGAAGCCTGTCTGCTGAAGATTAAACATCTGGCTAAACCCAGCAATCCAAAGGGACCAGTATTAACTGTCTGCCTCTTTACGTTGATATATTTTGTTTATTTTTCCTTTGTTTTTCCTGATTTACTACACTTTATTGAGCAGTTACTAATGAAGGACAGATAACTTTGGCAAAGGATTTTAACTTGATAGAGTAAATACAAAACATTTAATATATATTTTTTTCTTTTATGATAAATACTGACATTATTATTTGTTTAGTCCGATATGCATTTTGTTCAGGTCATGGCATTTACAAATGACCTAAAACACCAATATTGTGCTCTAGAGATAAAAGGAATAGATACTAAATAATGCATCAGTGGTGTGGTTGGATGATCAGGTGGATGAGAATGTACTATGATATTGATTTCAGTCATTCTCTTTAGCTGTATCTGATCTGCTTAGATACATCAGATACTTCGTCTTACTAATTGGCTTACGAGTTCAGGAAGAGGGCCCTGGGCCACTGATCCTAATGCTGGCTTTGCTGAGGTGTCCTGGTGTGGCATTAAGCAGGGTCTGGCTTTCAGTCCTCTTTGCACCTCACTGACTTTCCTGGATTGCTCACATTTAAATGATAGATAAGCAGTCTGTATGGTAAAGTAGGTAAAAGCCAAAATTTAGTGATTGGTTATTTGTGACACAAATCATTCATGTATATTTTTATGACAGCAAAAATGAATCTTCAGTCAGAAGATGTTTTATATTGACTTTCTATTTATTCATACCTGCAGAGCTATATTTATATATTCCCCTCAGAGTCCAGAGCATGGGGGAGGAACCATTATAGCAGTTGTAAAGGAATACCAACTACATATGAGTCTATGTATCTGAATGCAGTGTCAGTAAAGTCTCAGTTGGCGTAATGGTCAGTTGTCCCATTACTTTTGTCCACGCAGCGCTTTAGGTCTCGACTGGTTTTCGCCTGGGCCAGGCGATAACGTGCCCAGCCCTGAACAAGTTTTGGTTTGTATACTGTACCTACATACATATTTTTGTACACATGTACACTGAGGATATGTTACATTTTTTTTATAGTAGTTAAGATAATGTTGCACCAGATTGCTTAAGACATGCAAAAATCAACAAAATGGCCAGATTTCCCCTAAGATTTGTATTTTTCTGTGATGCATATTTTCTGTTGATAAATGAAAACGGGTACTAATTGAGTTACATGTACCACTTGTTTTCTAGGGCCAAGATGCGACCCTGCCCAAGTGTCATGCACTTGTTTACAAGATGGCTGCGAGGTTGCTCAAGGCGCAGTCGCAGCCGCATGCCTCGGAGACTGAAGGATCCTCTGAGTTACATCAAACTCCTGTTCAAGTCTCTCTACTTCAACTCACTCACCAACTCTGATGTGGTGACCGATTCCCTCTTTGAGCCAGTCTTCTGGATGGTCGATATTGTCACCCGCTGGTTCGGGAAAGTAGGTCAATAATATAAACATATAATAAACATGTCTTTGTCCTTCAGGTTTATTACACTTCTGGACTAGTTTTGTTATTTATTTATATTGGACCTGTTTGATATGTTTCTTTTTTCTCTTCTTTGAGGTCTTTGTATTTCTAGTGGTAGCTCTCACCAGCTCAATCGTTTGTATAGCATACTTCTGCCTCCTCCCCTTTGTTCTTCACTCCTATTCTCCTGCCTGGATAGTATGGCACATCTGTTATGGGCACTGGAACTTAATCATGATAGCCTTTCACTACTACAAGGCCACAAGTACATCCCCTGGATATCCTCCTAAGGTATGTATGGAAAAATATGGTGTACATTATGCCTATAATATGTATTGGAATGCTGCAGTTCATATTTAATTTGAAATTTAAGCCAGTTTTCTTGTTTTTGCTCTTCAGATGAAGAATGACATTCCATTTGTGTCTGTCTGCAAAAAGTGCATCATTCCCAAACCAGCGAGAACACACCACTGTGGCATTTGCAACACGTAAGAACAGTATTATTGACTGTAGTGTTCTGTCGCAATGTTGCGCTGTACTTGTCTGACACCTGCTGCTGGCACTGCCTTCACATGACACTTTCTTTCCTTTGCAGCTGCATACTGAAAATGGACCATCACTGTCGTATCCTTTACAGCAAATCAGTGGGAAACATCATGGACCAGTATCACACACTGGTTATACCTGAAGTGCCAAATCTTATCCACAACAGGCCAGTTTGGCTGCTAGTGTTTGTTCCAAACAAGAATTGTTTAGAATGAAAACCTGCAGCCGCGGCAACCCTTTGTTGACACTCCCGGGTCAGTTATTCAGTTTAATTGGCCGTGTTGGTTAACATTAAACTCTGAACTATGGAGTTTGAGATTTAGCTGTTTGTATGAGGCTTCCATGGTTCATTATGGTTTAGAATTACAAAAACCCTGTTTTTAGTGTACATTTACATGGAGGAAGGAGTTTATAAGAATGGATGTATTTACAAGAATGATTCTCTAAAATTCTGCCCATTGAAAGGTTTTTAAAGAAAAGGTAAGAAGGAGTTGCACTGTGTCTTTGTGGAGCTGGAAAAGCACATGACAGGGTGGCTAGCAGGGAGTTGAGGTATGGGCAAATTTGAAATGACATTAAGGGTGGTACAGGATATGTTCGAGGGCAGTATGGGAGCATTAGCAGTGACTGATGCGTTCAAGGTGGAGGTGGATTTATGCTAAGGATCGTTTCTGAGAGCTTTTTTGTTTGCAATGTTTATGGACAGGTTGACAGACAAGTTCTGACTGGAGTCCTTGTGTACTATGATGTTTGCAGATGACATTGTGGTCTGTAGTGAGAGTAGAGAGGAGGCTGGGGAGGCTCTGGAGAGAAATGCACTGGAAAGAGAAAAAATGAAGGCCAGTAGGACTGAGACAGAATACCTGTGTGTGAATGAGAGGCAGGACAGTGGAATGGTGTGGATGGAGGGAACAGAGCTGGTGAAGGTGGAGTTCAGTTGAGAAGCGTGGCAGGCAGGTGAGGATGGACAGGTTAAGGAATGGGTTTATTAGAGGGACAGCTTGAGTTTTTGGAGGAAAAGTCAGAGAGGTGACACTGCATTGATTTGGACAGGTGCCGAGGAGAGACTCTGTGTTGATAGAAGTAGTGGCGCTTCTAGACCAAAATTAGCAGGGGGGCCGAAGTAGATGCCTGTGATTTTCTTTTAGTGGGGGCACATATAACAGCAAAACAGGTCAAATTTTTATTTTATTTTATATATATATTTTTTAGATTTAGCTTTTTTACAGTTTTTTTAAACCCCACTGTCATCATATCACTGTAGTAAGGGGGGGAAGGTGGGGGGTAGAAAGAACAAAGAATTTCACATACTGTGAGAAGTCTCAAAATCCCATAAAGCGTGTGTGTGTGTGTGTGTGTGTGTGTGTGTGTGTGTGTGTGTGTGTGTGTGTGTGTGTGTGTGTGTGTGTG
>JBBJLR010000153.1:14531762-14545564 GCA_037577145.1 Brachypetersius gabonensis
TATATATATATAAAATGTATACATAATGTGTATATATAAATACACTCATACACATTATGCCCAGAAAAGCATGCTGAAAGCATGTATGCTGTCATGTATCTTACTACAACAATAATAGTAGTAATCAGTGTATGTCCCAGCTCTGTCTCTCATCTAACACAAGGCAAAGGTTCTGTCATTTACATTTTGTTCATTGCAGAAATGTATACAGCGCTTCTTAAACCCCTGTCACTCTTTTTTACTAATCAGGAGGACGAGCCGTTCCACCCTGCCACTCTGTTGAGCGCAAACTAAAGTCAAATTGAATGAATGTTTAATCTTCTTCGTCTAGTAATTGGAAAGGATTTGTTAGCATGCAAGATGTCAGACAGGCTACAGTAGCTTTGCAGACACTGCTGGCTTCATGCTTCATGTCGCTGAAACTAAAATGCCTGTGGCATATTCCAGCAGGAGCTTACTGTCTCTCATTAAGCGGCTTTTGCGATGCAGTGATGCTTAAGGCTTTGGGATTTCTGTATTTCTTTTTCTGAGAGACCTGCGGTCAGAGTCACAGCAGAATGACCACATTAGCTGGACCACTGATCAGAGAAACTGGAAATGTGTGTGTTTTAAAATGTGTTAAAATGTTTTTGAAGTGGTGGACAGTGTCCTTTATAGTTATCCTCTCCCCACCTGCAATCTTCATAAAAACTAATTGGTTTGCTGCAGTGAGAGGTGAAGGTGCAAAAACTTGCTCAGCGATAATGTCTAGCGTTCATAACCTGGAGCACGTTACAGAACACGCCTTGTTGTTTATGTTCTGTTGCACATGTTGGCATGTGATGCATTATGGGAAAGACGCATAAATCCTGTTATGTGTCACCCGATTAAGGCCATAATCCATGGCACTATAAATAATTTGATTTTTTTTCCCCCTGTCTGTTGAACCCCTGCTGACTGCAGAGATGAGACAGTTTTTATTGCAGTTGTTGGTTTTGTAGTGGAAAATTATACATGTGTTGGTCCTCACTAAGCCCCCCAGAATCCCAGTAGTTCAGCACTGATTGCTCCTTGATGAATAAGTAATATTAAATATTGACTTTTCAGATGCCGAGAACGCTGCCATCACTTTGAAAACCGTATGCCCTTGTGTGCCCTTTTTCTGTGGGTATACTGTTAAAGTCCAGTGTTGTCATTTTAAAGGTTTGGACTCTTGTGGTCAAATGACATGTTTTATTGTGAAAAATGCAAAAGTCATGGAGCAATGTTTGTTTGTTTTTGTTTTTTTTAACAATGTGTTGAATCCACAAATCTCAACACATTGTTAAATCTCTCTACAGAGGAAGTTAAAGTATTTTCTTTTATTAAATTAGCACAACATGTCATTTGACCAGGGGTGTGCAAACCTTTGCTCACGACTGTACATCAGTAGCAACTATCCATGTGGTCGCTTCCGTGCGTTGTTTTTCATTTTCTTTTTAATTCCTCCTCTCTAATCTGGGGTGATGTGTTGGAAGCTTTGCTGCTCTCTTTAGCACTTCAGCGAGGTCCATGTGTCTTGGCTGCGGAGCCGCTCAGACATCCTAGACCACAGAACCGGGGTCTGAGCCAATTTGGCATCTCCGATAGAGAGGAGGAGAAAGATTCTCTAAGCTCCTCAAATTACAAAGCTGAATACTATTCCTGTCCAGGGTCACTATCTACCCTTCATGCTTTACGCTGTACTGTTATGGTCACTCTATGCATCTCTGTTGATCTTTTTAATCAGAATCGGAAGAAATTAATATAGCAATTTCCATCGCAATTGTTTAATAAAGGAAATTGAGACTGGTACAGTGACACAGTGGATCAGCATGGACTAGTTAATAACATTTTTGCCTGTGAAATATGTAAGCGTGTGGTTATAACTCAAACTCAGGCGCATGGGATCTGTCTGAATAATTTGTCTTTGTGTTTGATCTTAATACAACTGAATTTGGTAAGAGCTAGATATTAAACCGCATAACCATTTGAATATAGTCATCTGTGTCTTCAAAGATGATCAAATCTGTAATTAAACTGGCACCACTTATACAGATCGAGGACAGCATTAAGCTTTTATCACAGTGCTTCCATGTTTCTAAAATTTGATCACAACAAAGGCTTGATCTTGAGGACGCGTTTTTGTGATCTGAGGCTGTATAGAGTCATAAGTTTACTACAGATGATCTTCTCTCAGTGTTTAGGGATCAAAGATCTAAAACAAACACTGTACTGACTTCCAATGTAATTCAATCTAAAATTTAGAACCTCTTATGCTTCCTTTAGGACGCAACGAACCTCTTAAGAAAGACAAGCCCAAGTGGAAGAGTGACTACCCAATGACAGAAGGACAGCTGCGCAGCAAGAGAGATGAGTTCTGGGATACCGCACCAGCTTTTGATGGACGCAAAGAGATTTGGGATGCCCTGAAAGCTGCAGCGGTGGCTATTGAGTGTAATGACCATGAGCTTGCACAGGCTATCGTTGATGGTGCTAGCATCACACTGCCACACGGTAAGGGCACAATCCGTCTAAAAAGATTTATGCATGCATTTATTTGTGATTTGAATTTAATATTCTTTGTCTCTGTACACAATTATCTAGAAAAATGTTCTAATATAACCCTTACATCTAGAGAACACATACTGTAGTAAACAAACAAATACATGTTTTCATGGCATAATTATTTATAGCTGCATCATAATTCATTTATATAGTTATGCAATGAATGAGTGTGATTTACATTCAGGTTTAATACTCCATGAATAAACATGGCAGAAATGTTAGTCTTTTATTTCCGCAAACCTAAGCGGTATACACAACAATATCCATAATATTATTAATAATAGTCATCATACAGTTAATACCTGAATCTCCCTTTCAGGTATCAGTTTAGTTATGAATTCACACTTTCGAT
Organism: Brachypetersius gabonensis; assembly: GCA_037577145.1. Taxonomy (NCBI): domain Eukaryota; kingdom Metazoa; phylum Chordata; class Actinopteri; order Characiformes; family Alestidae; genus Brachypetersius; species Brachypetersius gabonensis. The sequence goes on from JBBJLR010000153.1 coordinate 14,534,680, forward strand.
AGAATTTGCTCAAATTAGAAATAATCGCAATTTAATAAGTATTTCAAGGCACATACGTCCGATGAGTCCTAAAAGGGTTACGGCTGTAGCTGAGACAGAAAATCAAAAATGGGGGAAAAATGAGATGGAGATAAGTTAAAAAAATTTCAAAAACGTAACTAATTGTCTACTCAAAATACAGTTCCTAAGAGAAGTAACTTTGAATTTTGGTTGAAACACACCATAGCCTTAGTGGCTTACCTATTCTAACACAGTAAAATCATAATCTAGATGATGATAAAAACACAATTAAGCCACAGAACATGAAAACTTGTACTTTTAACAGTCCAAAATGACCTAGGTAACCATACTGGGGACGCCTCACTCATAGGCCACTTTACTGCATCTTTAGCATTTTCTGTGCATTCTTCCGCCGCACGCAACATAACTAGTCCGTAATTATGGCCCTAATAGCAAACAGCAAAACTTTCACTTCTCAATTTTTCCGTTTTTATGGGAGTGAGCATTGTAAACTTGAAACGTCGTATGTCAAGACTATTGTAACTGATTACTCTGTTTCTGAAATGACCGTGTCGCAGGTTCCCTGATGGAGTGCTATGATGAGCTGGGGAACCGGTACCAGCTCCCTGCTTACTGCCTGGCTCCACCAGTCAATCTGATCTCGGAGCGCAGCGACAATGACGTGTCTGACCAGGCCGAGCTCCAGGAGAAGAAGGAGAAAGAGGAGTTCCAGCTGAAGGTCCGCCTCTCCACAGGGAAAGACCTACGGTTGAGTGCCAGCATGGCAGACTCCATCTGTCAGCTCAAGAAGCAACTGCAGGTGCAGGAGGACATTGATGCAGCAAACCAGCGCTGGTTCTTCTCTGGGAAGCTACTTACAGACAAAACTCGTCTGCAGGACACCAAGATTCAGAAGGACTTTGTTATCCAAGTCATTGTCAAACCACCAATCATTGCCAGCTGAGTGAAAAGGTGAACTCTGAATTCATGGGACATGAGAAGCTTGAGACAGCCTTTAAAAAACATTGTAGCTCGTTAGTGAACGTATGAGTCGACAGTCAACCCACGGGGTTTGAGCAGGGTCAATGACAAAATAGTGTTTTGATTAAGTTATAAATAACTAATAAATCATTGCGGTTTGTTGAATATTTTTGCAGGGTGTGTTGGCACTCATGGGTTGGGATTCATGACCTGCTCATTTTAGCTCATTAAATGGACATTATACATGCCTTGGGCTCCTTACATTAATTGAAATGTCCTCTGTTTGTCTTGTGGATTCTGAAATATTTGATCCTCTGTGCTGTCTTTTGCACTGACAATCACGTTTAAAGCTGCTGTCCAGCACTATCTGACTACTGAATAGATGATGGTTTTCCAGGCATTCATTAAAAGAAAAACTCTTTTGTATGAAGTCATTGTTCAGTCAACAATGTCATAATTACAGCTACATTACAAAGGGATGAATGCATTGTATCTGCAGGAACATGTTAGTCATTCAAGTTAAGATCTTCCATTGTCTTTCATTATTTACTCAGAGGTTAGCTTTTCATTGTTCAGTGATTTATTTATTTTTTTTGTGCTTTCTTATTTATTCCTACTTTTTAAAACTTGTCTTTCAAAAGGATACCTTCAAAAATCCTATGTATTCTTACTCATGGACTTACAAATTCGACAAACCACTTCATTAGGTTCACCTACCTTACACTCGTTGTCTATTTTACTTACTATATAAGTGAAGTGAACACACCACAGCACAAAATTCTTCCTCTGCATTTAAACCATTCATCAAGTGAAGCAGGGGGCAGGCAGGAACACAGCGCCCGGGGAGCAGTGTGTGGGGATGGTACCTTGCTCAGGGTACTTCAGATGTGCCTAGCGGCCTTGGGACTCGAACCCGGACTTTCCAATCACAGGGCCAATGCCCTAACCACTAGGCCACCAGCTGCCCTTTCTAGTTTAAAATTACAGACTGTAGCCCATGTTTTTCTGCATCGTTGGTTTGCCCCCTTTACCTCCTTCAGAACCCCCACAGGACCCCCAGTGAGCAGATATAATTGAGGCGGTAGATCATTCTCAGCACAGCAGTGACACTGACATGGAAGGGTCATGTTAGAGTGCACAGATCAAACAGCAGTGTTTAAAATAAAACACGGTCCGCTTAATGTCCTTTCTGTTCAACACATTCAACCTGTTGTTCCACCTTGAAGATGTGATTTTATTGATAATACTTCATGTGATGTATATGTTTATGTTCCCCTGGTTAGTTTTTGACACTTAAGCAGGATATTTTGGCGGTTACTGGACTATTTTCGGCCCAGCAGTGACACTGAAAACTACAGCCTTGTTGCTCTAAGTGATCCACACACACACACACACACACACACACACACACACACACACACACACACTCCACTACCATATCAGTGTTACTGCTGTGCTAAGTATCCACCACCCAAATACTACCTGCTCACTGGTGGTCTTGTGAGGTCCCTGATGATTTATGAGTGGGGTGAAGTGGGGTGATGCAGAGAAAGCTGTCTATAAAACTACAGTCAAAAGTTGATAAGTATAGCTATGTATGGTTAGAAGAACTGATAAAATTGCCAATTTGTATTTGATCCAGTGTGTACCTGAAGAAGTGACTGGTCAGTGAACAATTTGTTGTACTTTTGTAGTTATTGCTTCAGTTGTGAGTTTCATTCACCTTTTGAGTTTCTGACACATTGCTACATTATTTAAAGATTAGAAATGTACAAAATAAACAAAAATACTTCAGTCCTCCAGTAGGCAGCCAGCTCTCAATCTGCATTGCTATTGTGCAGCACATCTCAACTTCACGTAATTACATTGGAAGTCGGTGCACTGTTTGTTTTAGATCTTTGATCCCTAAACACTGAGAGCAGATCATCTGTAGTGAACTTATGATTCTATACAGCCTCAGATCACAAAAACGCATCCTCAAGATCAAGCCTTTGTTGTGATCAAATATTAGAAACATGGAAACACTGTGATAAAAGCTTAATGCTGTCCTCGATCTGTATAAGTGGTGCCAGTTTAATTACAGGTTCTGATTTGGTGAAAAATATTTTTCAGTGGTACAGATACAATTGAAAGCCATTACTGTCCGTCAAAAGCTGTTTGGATATTTTTGTACTTTTATAATGTGACAAGACTGATGTTGGCTGGACTAGTTTACATGAACCTGAGAGGAACTGTTCCATCTTCACAGTGTGTAGGAATCAGAACGTAATTGCTGTGGGGGGAGTGGGTAGATTGTAGTTTTAAAATGCTTTTCTTTCTACTGGACAACAGTGTATGTGTTATTATTGACAAAATGTATTCACATGCTGGACATAGATATATTTGTGGAAGACACAATTGTCCAGTTTCTTCAGTATCTGGTCATTAAAGTAGCATTTTCCTCTTTGACTTCTCAGTGGTATGTTATTGCATTATTGTGGTACATGATTTAGGGTTAGTGTGTTATATGTAACTAATTATATATAACTATATAGAATTATACATCGTATCTTGCAAGTATCTTACCGTATCTTATCTGCCTGATGATAGTTAAAACTTGTTTATCTGAGCAGTATATGTTTTAAAAGCTAAAGAATGTAAACAAATATTACAGCAGTGACTTTATATATGTCCATGCGTTTGCTTCCCAGACCTCTGTTCATGAAAGCCCAATATTACATTGTGATTCTCATCAAATACTTCAAATAGCTGGTTCAGTTCAATCGATACTGATTAATCAAGCGAACTGCTGACGGAGTTTCACAAATCCATGCAAAGGCTGGAGGCATTACTGCATTTTTGTGGTACTTTATTATAGGTTAGTGAACTTCACATACTTTTTACAAAGAAAACATATCTTGTTTGTTTGCATATGTTAACTCATTTATTTGCTGGAAGAATGTGCATTATTGCTCAGATAAATGGCTTAAAACGGTTCGCACAGTAGCCCAAGAATTTTGCACAGTACTGAATGTGTGTGTGTGTGTGTGTGTGTCTGCGCGCATTTTAGAGTATTCCCTTTTCTGGAGACTGTCCAGGTATGGGGGACACTAATCCCTCACAATTCTTTTCACTCTATTCTCTCTGTCTATTTGACCCAAAGGGATCCCCTTCTGTCAGTTACGTTATTTTGAATGTGCAGTTATTTGGGGGCTCAGCAGTAATCAGACTCCTGAGTAGATGGGACTGTAATGTGTGGCTAAAGAACATTCTCATCCTCTGCCGGGAATTATGTGATGTACTGATTATGTAATGATGAAGTCTCATAAAGCCGCTTGGTTACATGGACAAACACAGGGAGGAGATAAATGTGTGACGTTAAATACCTTCCTACCCAAAGCTGTGTGTCTATTCAAGGCCCATGGAGTTATTTATAGTTGTTTTTTTAACACTGCTGTGATTAGTTTCACTTTGGTACTATATATATATATATATATTAGTTATATGTGTTGAAAATCGTGTTATTCAGGGCTGGTTGCTGGAGGAGATTATTCGTTAGAAAATGATGATGCTGCTATCATATCTACGCATTTTATCCTATAAATGTGTTATAATGTGTAGATAAGATAATAGTATCCCAGATTGCAAAAATCAACAAGATTTCCTAAAAAAAAAGCCTTGTGATAGAGGTTTATACTTTTATGCCCTTTCTGGTAATACGTGAAAATGATTTACTGAATACAATAATTATATGCTCAGCTCTGCTGCCCCCTGCAGGCACAGTGTGGGAATGAAGGAGGCTCAACGTGATGACGGCATCTAAAGAGCGCCGTGAACACACGTGTGGCCCAGCTGAAACACGAGGGTCGGATCGTCTTCCAGAATGGTGAAAACTGGAAAACTGCGGTCCGGAACCGCTCAGAAGCTAAAGCGATGGAAGAAAGGTCACAGCAGCGATTCAAATCCACAGACGAGCCGCTATCGTCAGGCTGCGAGGAGCCGCTTCTTCAGCCGGCCCTCAGGTGAGGAGAGCTCTTCTGTTTACCCTCTTAGCCGGGCCGGGGGCACAGAGCAGCGGTCAGAGCCAGAGAGAGATCCGCCTGACGGGGCCAGCTCCACTTCACATTTAGACAGGACTCAACTGTACATATTGATCCTTATTGAAACTAAACTTTGCTAATGTGAACTGAACCGAAGTGTAACATTTAACCCATTCACCAAGTGTAGCAGTGGGCAGCCCGGGGAGCAGTCCTGGAAATCGAACACATGAGCTTCTGATCGCAGGGGCAGCTTCCTAACCACCATGATACCAGCTGCCCCAAAAGTACAAGAAATACAATAATAAAGGGCATAAACTACTCTGAAACACTTGTTCTATGCTCTTCTCTTTTAAGAATCATTTAGGCCAAAAACAAAGTGGCAAAGCTTGCAAATGTCCTCAGCAACAAAGTGCTGTTGTCAGTGAAATTAGGTTAAATATAGTATAGGAGTGGTTTCATGTTAATAATGATTACAATGCATTGCTTGCATTGCTCAATATACAGAAGTAGAGTACATGTGACTGATTACTATCCCTTACTCTGTACTTATGTATGGTATATCATTATTTGCATTACAGAAAAAAGTGATCTTACGGTTGATGCCCTGAAACTCCACAATGAGCTTCAGGCAGGTTGTCTGGAGAGAGCTGGTGATGGGGCAGAGGACACCATGGAGGAGGCAGCCCTCACCGAGAGGACATCTGGGACGTTTCTCAGTGGACTGTCAGACTGTTCTAATCTTACCTTTAGAAAAGTCCAGCGTTACTGGGACTCTAACTCTGCTGCACACAAAGAGGTTTGTGTCCAATAGGTTAAAAGGTTTTTACCTATGATATGGTTCTGCATATCACTGCAGTCCAGAGTGCATAATACAGCTGTAACTCTAACATGCTGTTGGTGTGTTGCTCTGCAGATCTGTGCTGTTTTAGCTGCTGTTACGGAAGTGATTCGCTCTCAGGGGGGCAAGGAGACAGAGACTGAATATTTTGCAGCTTTAGTAAGTGGGTCTTTTGTTCAATTTCCTAATTGTTACAATAGATAACTTGCTGCATTACAAAGTAGTTGGACCCCTCAGTTTTGGAAATCAACCTCGCAATATCCTTTCTGTAACAGATGACAACCCTTGAGGCAGTGGAGAGCAGTGAATCATTGGCTGCTGTTGCCTACCTGCTCAACTTGGTCATGAAAAGGTGGGTCCATATGAATTGCATTTTGCAATGTATAATCTGTGTTCACTTCATATAGCATGGAGTTACTGATCTGATTCAGCTGACAGACTAAATCCATATGGAACAAAGCAGTAGCTTGCAAATGTTTTTACCAGGTTGCAACATTTTCTTTGCCACTGATACATTACTTAACAGTCAGCTTGCCTATGGCTCTGCAGGGTACCTGCACCAGTACTGATAAAGAAATTCTCAGATACGTCAAAGGCCTTCATGGACATCTTGTCAAAACAAGCGAGCATTGATTCTGCCTCCTCCCTGCGATGGGTGCGTACAGTCTACTGTGATTTACATGTCATTTCATCTTGTGTCCATGGTTTGTTGTTAATTTTTGAATGCATCCATTATTAAACTTATAACAACTCCAAAGTGGACAGCACTGCTCTTTGGACAGAGACTTCCAAAAAAATCTCTGAATTTATTTTTGATCAGTGTTTCCATTATGGTATGCTGAAAAAAATTATCTGATTTGATTGCAGATTTTAAATCAAAATTTAAATCGAGTGCAATTTTCAAATTGCAAAGGCTGTAATTTTAATTATAAATCACATTGCTAATGTTATTTAAGTGTTAAAGTAGCACAGAACTCATTAATTGGAAACCGCATGTCGAAAATGGGTATAATGGCCTTCTTACTGAACAAAGAGACATACAGACAAAATGCAGAAAATAATTTAATTATACATTGCTGTCCTATTATTAAATATAAAATAGCACAATTTGATTTTCTTTCCTTATTGTTCAGCTCTATTTTGGATGTTATCAGCTTATGCAGTCATTGCATCAGCATGATCATTTAGGCACATTCCAGTCTTTTCTTTTTCATAGCAGAAGGTGAAATTGGGAGCAATATCTTAATTTTGATTTTAACGCTTTGCTTCTGGGGTACATGCAGTGTTGCTAGGGTTTTCCTTTTTTGGCAGATTTTTGTTCAGAATTTTACTAATGTGACTGTTTTAGATCTTGTCATGCCTGGCCACCTTGCTGAGGAAGCAAGACCTCTCAGTATGGAGCTACCCGTCCACACTGCAGGTCTACCATGGTCTGCTCAGCTTCGCTGTTCACTCTAAACCAAAGGTGAGCCAGAAAATGCTATACAGTGTCCTTTAATGGTGAATATAAGGACAAAGCCATGGAAGAACCAGTTTTGGTTCCAAAATAAACCTTTAAATGATTAGCTCTGTTACATGTATAAGTGTTTTATGCATATTAGAGTTTTTCTGAAGCTGCACATCCAAGCCAAGAACCAGATGGTGGCCTGGTGGTTAGGGATCTGTCCCTGCTATCAGAAGGTTGTGGGTTTAAGTCCCAGGACTGCCACTGAGATACTCTTGAGCAATGTATCGTTCCCGCAGATGGCTCCCTGGGTGCTGTGTACCTGGCTGCCCGCTGCTTCACTAGGGTGAAGGTGTTAAATGCAGAGAACAATTCTGTGCTGTTCGCACGGTCTGCTGCTGTGTTTGTTGTGCACATATGACAAATGGGCACTTTACATTTTGCGCTTTACATTTAGAAACCTTTATTTTTAAAGGTACATCTATTCTGTAGCAGGTCCAATAAAGATTTGCTCTCTTTTTTTATGTCAACCGTGTGTGATATTTAATGGTAGGGCTGATGTCTTGTGTCTTTTAGTTGCGTAAAGCAGCACAGCAAGGTGTTTGCTCCATCCTTCGTGGCAGTGACTGCATGTTCACTGGCAATGCCCCCAGCCACCACCCTGCTGCTGTCACCACAGCCAAATCCTGCATCAAAGAGATTGAGCAGGCTGGAGGTAGGCTGGTTTCTGTACCATGCATGTTATATGCAACTGGGATAGACATTTCTTGGTCTTTTCTTTTGCTGAGAGCAAAATTTGCTTGATGTATCATTTTAAATGTCTCAGCCCTTTGTCTAACTGCTGTAATCAGGTAATAAGGAAGACACAACCACACTGCATGTGCTGGGGCTCCTGAAGGAGGTCATTACTACGTTTCCCCTCAGCTCTGTGAAGTCGTGCTGTGAGACTCTCCTTCGAGTAATGACTCTGAGTCATGTGGTGAGGAATCATCTTGTACAGTACACTTTCAGTACACAGTGGGAGCTGGAGTGCTAAAATGTTCTAAACTCATTATTCTGTTGTTGAAAGCTAGTGACTGCAGGAGCCATGCAGGCCTTCCATAAACTCTTCAGTGGGAAGCCCAACTCATCCACCATGTCTGCAGAGCTCAATGCCCAGATAATCACGGTAAATGTGACCTCCAGACACACGCACACACACACACACACTTAAGTAAAGAAGAGGCTTAGAATACAATTAGAATACACCATATCTAACATCATCTAAGCAATTATTTAAAATAAGAATAAGGCATGAGTAATTTGGAATAAAAAAATCAAAAGAATAACTTGTACTTTTTAAATGGTCTCATCGTGAGCTGCAGAAAATATAAGAGGAACAGCCGATGATGCAGCTCACATTAGGCAAATTGGCAACAGCAACATTCTAGGTTGAAATATTTTAAACAAAACGATGATTAGAATGCTTAATATTAAAGATAAATCACCAGATCAACTCAACTCTTGTTCATCTGCAGGCACAAAATGTTCAGTGAATTAATTACAGTAAAAAATTTTGATATTCACTGAGTTTTAAGTTGCATTTTTTTTAAATGCCCATTCATGTTGTCCATTCCTTAATGCTCCAGTGGTTTTAAGGGCATCACTGAGGCTAATTACCATTGGTAATGGTGGGCGACAGATAACACATTTCTTCAAAACATGCAGCTGGAAAAAAAAGTGCTTTATTTTGGTCCTGTGTTAGTCTTTTGCATTCTCTCAAATCGCTGTTTTGTCTTTACCTTTGTCAAAAGTATTGGGATTAGTTTAACTTATATTCCACTAAATGGGAAACGCATTTTCTCTTTGAGGTTGTGAAAATCATGTGGGCTGTTTTACAGCTGGTGTTCAAAAACACCCATGACCTCCATTTCCTCCATGTGAGATGAGGGACTGACTAAAGTGGAGTCCTCAATATTGATTGTTCAGCTGTGATGAAGGTGGCACTCTTGTGTGGCACTGAGCACTTTTTCTAGTTTAAAAGCCTGGTATAAAAATCGAAGTGCGTTCCGAAGGAGTGAATTTTAGTGCCGTGCATTGTTCCTTTTCTACTCAGTTTAGACAGTTTGATAAAGTATCATCTGATCACCCCCTAACCCTGCTTTTTTTTTTCTCTGCTAGGCTTTGTTTGACTATGTTCCCAGTGAAAATGACCTTCAGCCCCTACTGGCCTGGCTTACAGTCATGGAGAAGGCCCATGTTCATCTGTCGAGGTGAGTGTCATTGGTCAGTGTTTATAATTATGAATTTATATATTATTGTCTTTAAAGAAAGATGAATTTGTGTGGTGTCTGAGAGGTTATATGTATATATGATTAGCTTACAGAGCTCTTTGAGCCTGGGCCATCTACCACGACTCTTCTCTACGGCCATGTCCTGCCTCCTGTCCCCACATGCGCAAGTCCTCTCTGCTGCCACACAGACACTGAAGGTGATTATGTGAATAGTTAAATTGTTTTGGGCAGCTAATGTGATACTATTGTCAATTCAGTTTTTTAAGGCATTACTGTCTTATTCAGGAATGTTTTCTCATGTTGTCTTCTGGTACGTTGGCCTGATACATTTTTGTATACCAGACCCTGATCAATGAGTGTGTAGCACCTCATATGGCAGAGATAGGAACTGTTCTGCCCAGTACATCTACTGGCAATGGCCTTTACATCTGTAAAATGTTTCGGTGAGTACATTTTTAGAGTACAGTACTCAGTGTCGCTGGATTTGTCCCGGATGTATTGTCGTAAATGTTTCTTTTTGTCTGTCTTGGTTATTCTTTTTTGTCTCGTGCAGTGTTGTGGAAGAGGGCTTGTCATATCGCTTTCACGCCTCTTGGCCGTTTGTGCTGCAGATTCTTGGCTGCTTCTACAGAGCTGCAGGGAAACAGGCCCACTCTATAATGACCAAGGTAGGAACTGTGATCATTTCTACAAGATTTCAACCATGCATCTGGCTTCCTGCTGCTGTCGTAGAACCCAGGATACTGTCTTCAGTTTGACAGGCACGGGACTTGTTAATGGCTTGCACTCGAATGTAACTCACTGTGTTTAAGGGTGTTGGCCAGATTCTTTGCTGAGTCAGAGCAGATTATCCATTGTGCTGATTCTCTGATAATCTGCTGGTCTCCCTGTAGACACTGATGTGTTTGGTTTTGCTCTCCAGAGTCTGCAGTCCCTGTGTGACCTGCGGGCCACCCCACGGTTCCCCTTCTCAGGAGAGCTGGATTTGGCTGTTGGGGGAGCAGTGGAGAGCATGGGCCCGCAGGTGGTCCTGAGTGCTGTCCCCCTACTCATCACTGGCACAGAGTGAGTCATGGCATCACAGAATTATACAGTACTGTTTGCTTCTTGGAAGACTGGGGAAAAATTGCCAGAACAGCAGTGCAGTTATCTAATATCAATGTGAAATTGACTTCTTAATCTACGGTGTTAATATTCACTTTATCTTAAGTGGTAGCTGAACGTTATTCTTCAATAATGTACCTCATTCAGATTTTCAACGTGTGTGTGTGTGTGTGTGTGTGTGTGTGTGTGTGTGTGTGTGTGTGTGTGTGTGTGTGTGTGTGTGTGT
>JBBJLR010000153.1:14546757-14570477 GCA_037577145.1 Brachypetersius gabonensis
AAACTATATACTGCATTTTATTTGTCTGCATTTAATCTAATATTAACTTTGCTAGCGGAAAGCCTTCATCACAGACTGAGAAAAAGGTGCCTTTTGCACTGTACTGCATACGTCTGTTCCATTACTGTATTCTCGCTCACTTACCGAGTGCTTGTAAAATAGGTTGTTTTCTGAATGTATTGTGTTGATCATTTCTGTGTTTCTCCTTACAGAGGAGGCGAAAGTTGAAGTTGGGCGATTTGCTAAGAACTTTCTGCCCATTCTGTTTAACCTGCACACCAAACAGCCCACACCTGGAGAGAACGACCCATCCAGACTAGCTGTTCTCGACACAGTCAGAGTCTACCTGACCATCACTGACCAAACGGTGAGCAGTAAACTACTTTCTGTTCATTTCTGTACATATTATAGTCACTACTGAGAGATCTGTGTTTTTGGGTCCTTCTGCAGCTAAAAAAAAAAATAAATTTTTTTTTCATCTCGCAGATGGTGAGCTCATTTCTGCAGAAAGCTCTGGAGAGGCTCAACAGTCCAGACAGCACAGAGTTTACACGGTAACCACACTGTCACATTCTTCACACTCCGTCATTACAGTGCTTCACATCTGCTGTTGCGACTTTTAGGATTCTTTATATATCCTTGCTTTTAGTTTGATTCTGTCCCAGAACTCCAGAAATTGCATAAGGCCCTGAATTTCTTTCGTTAGGAAAGGAAGGTTCTTTTAGATTAGACCATGCTTGAATGCTTGTTGAACACACACTTGCTTGAAACAGTGCAGCAGAAATGTTGTAATCGTCTCCATTATTTTGCTCAGACATACTGTAATGGATTTGGTAGTGGTAATGGCTGCTTTCGTGGATGAAGCAACGATGACACAAACCTACGAACTCATTAAACCCTACTTGGAGGTACGAGCTTTAAATTCTTATTTTTAACTGTTTCATATATTTTTTTTTTTCTCTCCCTGTATGCTGGTGTTAATGTTTGAGTCTGTTTTACACTGGCTGTACAGAGTAAGGATTCTACTGTTCAGAAGAAGGCGTACCGGGTGCTGGAGGAGATGTGTGGCGGGGAGAGAGAGATCTGTAAGAATTTTGTCCTGAGCAATCTAGAGCAACTGAAACTGACCCTTCTGGATAGCCTGAAGAGTGCCGCCTCACCTGCCAAAAGAGTAAGAAAGATGCATTTGAGCATGACTGGTAACTGCTTGACTGTATTTAAAAGGTGGAGACCCTTAAATTTTTTTTTAATGCCTCACTTTTTTTCTCTCTTCAGCCCAGACTGAAGTGCCTTATTCACATTGTGAATCAACTGAATAAGGAACACAAGGATTTCATCACTGCCCTGCTCCCAGAGGTACTCATACAAACATACACACGCACACAGCAGTTTCTTTTTCCTTGTAGTTTAGTTATGGTTAGTTTTGAATTGCTTATATGTGTCTTTGTGTTGCATTAGGTCATTATTTGCACAAAGGAAGTGTCTATTGGAGCTCGCAAAAACGCCTACACCCTCCTGGGAGAGATCGGCAACGCCTTTATTAGATTTTGTGGGAACTCCAAAGGTGAAGTTGGTTGTTTGTTTCTTTTTTTTTTTTACATTGAGACAGAGCTTACATTTACACTAATTAGGCATCAAGATGTCAGTCATTTTAAATGAAAACAGAGAAATATTGCTTGATCCCTTGCTGCTTAGGGCTATGAGTACTATCTTGGAAAATCTCTCATTTTCAATGTTGCGGTACATGCAAGTGCTTGTTAAGTCTTGTGGGTATCTGTGACTGTTTCTTATGGTCCAGTAGCAGCAGCCTCCTGGACCAGCTTCAATCTACATGTGAGCCATGAGTTCCAAAGCCACATGCATGCACTTTACTTATGGTGGGGGAAAACATGCTTGTGGGAAATGTTAAATATCTGTAATTTTACTTCCCTGAACCACCAGGTGGCTGAATTGAACCCGCCCTGCAGACACAGCAGGGAAACCTTATCTTGTGTTCACACCAGCAGAGCCTTTTTGCCTCTCATGTCCTAAATTCCTGGTCTGTTAGTTTATGGTGTTCACAGAAAGCTAGCTGATTCAAAAAGATTCTTTGAATCGACAGTCACGAGATTTTTTTTTTTTACTTTGTGGCTTGGCCTGTTTTAGTCCCACAAATCTGCTGAAATACCACATAACAGAAATCTCTGATGCTATTTTGTTTTAGATTTTAAAAAATATTCTCTTTTGTAATGAACAGCCCTGATGAAAAAGATCAGTCTTTTTGCTGGCACTTTGCAAAATAAGTAACAAGCCAGTCTATAAGAGTACATGTCAGTATATGTACATCAATATCAGGTCATGTTTATAGAACTGCATGGTTTTTCACTTCCAAGCCTGTTCTGCATGTACAGTGTAGTGATGGGTAGTAGCATATACAGTTGCTAGAAAAATGCACTTGCAATGTGTACATATTGTGCTGATTCTTTAACTGCTATCTGTGTGTTTCAGATGCCCTGAATGAGTGCTTGGGTCATGTGTTCATTGGACTCACTGGATCAGTCACTATGATTACCTGTACAGTGCTCGCCCTCACCAGACTTGTTTATCAGTTCAAAGGTAAGAACACCATGCTTTATTCAGCAGGACTTTGTTGTTAATTGTTGTTATTGTATGGGGGAACTGGTCTAACTGTATATTTAATGCCGTTCAGACTCCATCGATGTGTCGCCATTGGAGCAGCTACTGCACAACATCTGCCTGCTGCTCTCCTGCAGAACGCGGGAGATTGTCAAAGCCTCTTTAGCTTTTATCAAAGTCCTTCTGTTTGTCTTGGATGTGAAGGTTCTGGCCAGTCACGTGACCGTCATTGTAAGTTCAGATTCCCATTTGTGAACCCGAGAAATTGAATAAAGAATAGGAATAAAATGCCTTTTTTGTTTACACATTAATTTTGTTGAACAAAAACGTTTTCTCTTTCAGATGGAGGGCATTGGTAATATGAAAGACGATATGAGAAGACACTGCAGAACGAAGCTGAAGAGCATTTTCACTAAATTAATTCGCAAGTTTGGGTATGTTTAGGATCAGCAGTCGCAGTTTCAGTCCATTGTGGGTTTTTCTGAGAACAGAAACCAGAAACTAATGCTTTTGAGACATCCAGGCCTTGTCCGCCATGCCCTCTCATACTGGTGTTGGGTTGCTAAGCACTGCGCCCAAACATAAACAACCCAGCAGACGGACGAGGTCTGGACGTCACAGCTTTTTTTTGTGTAAATCATTTTTCGGCATTTTAGTGGTTAATTAAGAAAAATAGAATTTACTAATTTTGTAAAAAAAAATTAGTAAAGCCATGTATTTTCTTAAAGCCATGTATTTTTATTACTGTAAATTATTCATGTATTACTATATTCACCAAAGAAAACTACAGCGCACACCAAAGAAAAATTACAGTGCAGTCTATGTAGGGGTAACATCGATATTTATATTCTAGCTCTGTGGCAGTTCAGTGTAAAATGTATAGTACGAATATGGGTTTACCTTTACATTTTCTTTAAGGCCAATGATGTTAAAATAAATTAAAATGTCGTGGGAGCATATTTGGGGGCATTTCAAGGGATTACATTTTAAAAATGTTTGCCTTTTTTTTTTTTTTTTTTTTACCACGACATCAGTTTTTCACTATACGTACGGGATAAGCGGGAGGTTACTGTGTATGTAATATAATAATTTACTGGGGTTTTGTTTGTTTTTTTTATTTTTAGTTTTGAATTGGTGAAGAGTATGTTACCTGCAGAGCATCACAAGGTTCTGGCAAACATTCGTAAAGTGGAGGCCAGAACAAAGAGACGCAAACTTCTGAATGAATCTGCGGAGGAGTCTGAAAGTGAGGAGGACACTCCCAAAGCCAAGACAGACAGGTATGCTCTCATGCTTTGAAAGTGTGGGTAGTGTGACCGTATTTCTTATAATGATGAATTGCATTACATTTAATCACTGTGAGGTTATCGTAAATATGTTTTGTAATAATTTTCGATTTGGAGTCTCTCTTTTTCTATCAAACCTTTATGGTGCAGTGAAAAGTCACATAACTCCTGTATCTTCCTGTGGCATATATAATTCTTTCAAATGTCAATGTTTTATGTGACTAGTAATAAGTGCTGTATTTATTTATTTGTGCATTTTAGTAAACAATATTTTCTTCCTCCCGATTGATGTATGGACCAAAGATCAAGTAATTGTGTCCGTACTTTCGAGGTCAAGGAGATGAGAACTAGTGTTGGAGTCGTTCATGACCCTGTTTACCTTTTCCTCTGTGCCTGCAGTATTGAGGATATTCTGGCAGAGACGGACTCCGACGACTCCGGGGACGAGAAGCCTAAGAAAGGACAGAAGAAACCAGTTAAACAGAAGGCAAAGGCCTGGCTCAAGGAGGGCATCTCAGACGATCCGCTCAACTTCCTTGACCCCAAAGCATCCCAGAGAGTCCTGGGTAAACATTTCTGCTGTGTCTGATGCTATAGGATTGCAATAGGATTCTTTTTCTTGAATGGTCTGGAGTTACATTATCCAGCTAAAGTACTTTGTTGTCTGTACCTTGTTTTTGTGTAGCCACCAACCCTGATATGAAGAAGACCGGCAAGGCAGATCATGGTTTCAAGGTGACGTCAGATGGGAGATTGATTATTAAGGAAGACGACAACGATGACCAAGCTAAAGGTAACTTTCAGGACCAGAGTGGTAACTTCTCTCAGGCAGAATTCAACATCTCTGTATGACCATGTGATCTTCCTTCTCCAGATGATAAAGAAATCGATGACATCCTTAAAGAGGCCAAAGTTAAAACTGTGAGTATTTATCTTCTGTGCTGGTTTTTAAGTGGTAGTGCAAAAGAACAGCAAACTTATCTCTCAATGCACCTTCCCTTTTAAATGAGAAGAAAAAGACACAGAAGAGGAAAATGGAAGCTGATATGGATGATAATGAGATGGACATTGAACCACAGATGAAGTACAAAGGTAGAGCAATGTTTTAATGTATCTGTCATAATACAACAATCGCAGAAGTAAAAATGTTGGCTTGCTTTTAGGCTGGATTTTTGAAAGTGTTTTTTAAACCATCCTTTAAAAAAAAAAGAATACATTTTATTATAATACTAACTACTCATTTGTTTGTGGCTCAGCTGGTGGCATTGGGATCCATAGACCTCTGGGTGGAAGAGAAGAATCTGGGTCAGATTACAAAGCGAAGGTAAAGTTCAGTCTATCTGATTTATCTAATAGTACAATATTTTATTTTTACAAAGAAAATATATCATAAGATGTTCACCAGCTTTGGTCCTCAAGGTCTACCTTCTTACAAACTTCAGCTTTGACATTTTTTTAGATGGATCAGTACCTAAGAAGTGCTAATAAGTGTTTGATTGGATGAATAGGGTGTTGATTTTAAGACTGTCATGCTGTCTTTGCAGAAAGGAAAAGGTGACATTAAGAAGAAAGGGAAGTGTGACCCATATGCCTACGTTCCCCTCAAGAAAGCACAGCTCAACCGCAGGTAAGCAAGCCTTGTAGTCACTTCTGAACGTGCACTCACACTTCTCTGGGATGAACATGGCGTTTCTGACACGTTGACCTTGTGTTCTCAGGAAAAAGGCCAAACTACAGGGCCAGTTTAAAGGCATGGTCAGAGGAGCAAAGAAGGGAGCGCAGCTGGGAAAGAAAATGCAGAAAGTGAAGAGGAAAGCTTGAGATGCAATATTACTGCATATGGATGGACAGTTTGTATTGACTTCAGGGAGACAGCAGTTGTGATGCCTAATTTTTTTCATGCTTTGTGGCTCTTCAGTGGAAATCTCTCCTCCTGATGAGATATATTGACTATCAGTTCATGCTGTTGAAGTAAATCTTCATGAGTCATCCCCACATCCTCACCCAAATAAAACAAATGTGTTCACTTTGAAAATTGCAAGGTGTGGATGACACAAAATGGTTTTGTGTGATGTATTGTATTTATGTGTCTTGCAAATATGGGATTGAAAATAAATACCACCAAAACTTGACATGCTTTGGAATGCTTTTTAAACGCTAATTTTATTCTTTGTTTAGGTTCATAAAAAGAAGGCCTAACCTAGCTTCACATACTTTTTGTTTATGAATTAGAATTTTAAGTATTTTTCACCAATATAATGTAAAAATATTTGTGTAAATTATCCTTACACAGTACAGCAGGCTTGGCTGTGAGAGAAAGAGCACTCGGGTGTGCTGGAGGTCATATGTTTTCTCCAGCCGTGGTTTGGCCTTGGCTCTCCTGGATGCAATATGCTGGATTTGGTCATGGACCTGAGGTCACCGTGGTGGCTGAAGCTCAAAGACCACAGCTGGTCCCCAGACAGCTTCTACTAAAACATTTAACAGGCTGCAGATGTACTAACATTAATAGTGACTATTTCTTTTGACCAGCAAGGTTTAGCTCAACCAAGATAACTAAGCTTGTAATGAGAGACCTCCATAATCAAAACCGTTAGATAAACTCCATATTATTCTCTGCACAGAATAATGTTCTTAAATTACCTGTTTTTTAAGAGAATGTTTATAATTAGTTAGCATGTTCAGTAGTAACGCATATGTAATGAAAGTTGGACAATAATACCAAGTTTAAAGGTGCACTATTCCGTTATTTATCCAGTAGGGGTCAGTGTTTTCTTGTAAAGCTGTGGTTTGCTTCGTGAGCGCAAGAAAATTAAGATTGGTTGCATGCACAGATGTGCTTGAATGTTTGTGAACCCTTTAGAAATATTTGCATTTCTGTATAAATATAGCAGGTAATGTTGATGAGATTAAACACGTCTGTGGTATGTGGACGTCTTGGATAAGTAGCTCATTTTAAGCTAAAATTCTCAATAAATGGGATGACAATCAGGAG
Organism: Brachypetersius gabonensis; assembly: GCA_037577145.1. Classification (NCBI taxonomy): domain Eukaryota; kingdom Metazoa; phylum Chordata; class Actinopteri; order Characiformes; family Alestidae; genus Brachypetersius; species Brachypetersius gabonensis. Next base: position 14,553,655 of record JBBJLR010000153.1, read on the forward strand.
TGAGTAAAGGCCCTGTTTTGTTTAAAGAACAGGTATTTGTTAAAGTCTGGTTTTCATAACATGTTTGTGGAAGCATGCAGTGGTGAAGAGGGACAGTAAGATGGATAGAGGAAGAAGATCTGAGGGAGCGAGAGGGAGTGGCAATGTGAATAAGGTCAGACAGGTATGGAGGAGCAAGCTTATGGATGGCCTTAAATATATAGAAGAATTTTATAATCGATTCGTAATTTTACCGGAAGCCAGTGTAGCTGCTGCAGAACAGGGGTGATCAATCAACAAAAATCACTTCAAGAGCAAGGGATGTGATCGGTCGCAAAGGAACCCAGGGTAGGTTTTACTCCTTAAACCAGTGTTTTAACTGTTTTTGCACTATGTTAAAACTAAAATATAAATGTGTAATATATTGTCATATTCGTTTTATTTAGCACAACCCCATGAATAAGATGAATATTTTTTTTTTGTTTTTTAACCAACTTTATAAACATAACTGAACAGCAATACACATTTTTTATCAGATTTTTTAATATATATAAATTGCTGTCAAGCACACAATCACAGAGATCAAATATTTCTGACTGCTTGAAACTAAAAAAAATGTCCTTAAACTAGAAAACGTTTTATAAACATTAATCAAAAAATATTACTCCAGATAAAAGCATGTGTGGTCCAGGTGGGCCAGTTTTCAGGACTGATATTAGATGGTTGACCTCTTGTCTCTGCCTTTTCCTCTCCCTCTCACTGCCACTTATCATATCAGTGCACCATCATCTACTGATTTTTCATGACTATAAAACTAAAGAGATTTTTTTGCCCCTAAAATGTACATTTTTGCAAATGTGAGACTGGCCACACCTCTTCTTCCCTGCTGTGCACCTCAGTGTGCCAGCAATAAATATTCAAGTAGTAACAATAACAACTTTATATAACAGATTTCATACATCAGGGCTTAACTAAAAGTACTTTAAAGGGGTTGCATTCTAATGTAGAATAAAGCAAACCATACAAAGAAAGGTAAAAAAGAACAGATATAAAACTACTACTGAGTGAAAACATTATAAGACTAATGCACTGATTCAGTGCGGTGCATGCAACGGCTGCAAGGAGGAACACTGCATTCTAAAAAATAAAACCATTGCTGCCTGTCGGCTTGCTAAGGATCCTAAAGGGTTCTCAAACTTTCAAGCACCACTCCAGAAGTCTACAGAAACCACTTCCTGATTCTTGATAAGGGATGTTTTTTCCTAAAGAAATGCAAAGATATGTACAGTGCAGATCTGTCATCTGACTGTAAAGTACTCTGAAATGGCATTTTGCATTTGAATAGAAGCTTATCATGGGCTTAGAGGTGTATTGCCTAGGCATGTATGACTATGGGTGGAACTGTCTCATCTGTCTATACGGTTGATGTCTATATTGGAGATTTGATTTCTGATGATGACAAAGACTACTCAGAACAAATGCATCAGAAGTTATATGTCACTTTTTCTTGATCATATCACGGTTGTTTGGCCTGAACATGTGTTTTATTTACTGGTGTCTTGAAGGGTTTGTATAAAATGGTCTCAGTTTTCTCACTGCAGCTATTGCCAGGAAGGGGAACTCAGGACTCTTCTCAGGGGATACAGGACTCTGGTAATCAGGTCAGGTCATATTACCAGGTTAAATGATTCCATTTGAACTGAAATGACTAACAGTACGGATCAGTTTACAGAACAAAAAAAGACAAACTGACTCTAAACAAAAGGTACATTGTATACCTTTTGTTCTAGACTCATTTGGTCAAGTTACATTTTGTTTATTTCCTACGTATATAGATGTTACCACCATGTCTGCATTATAACATAAATATGAAATATTCCTACAATTTTAAATGAATCGTTATTATTCAATATAACATTTTGAAAAAGTTCAGAAATAATCACAGGCTGCCTCACAGAAACAGTATTTTTAACATCTAATCACAGATTAAAAATAATGTCTGGATATGATGAAATATATTCCAAGACAGATGTTCCTAATATTTTACATTTTTGCATAGTTTACATAGTTTAAGGTTGTAGTTTAAGGTTGATTTTTATGTATTTTGGCACAGTGCTGTAATATCTAATATCATTTCTTAGCTTGCATGACTTGTTGATATTTAGTTATATTTACACAAACGAAACAGAAATATCGTTTAGTCCTCCAATTGGACCAGACTGTTTGCCCTCTCTGAGCAGGAAAGCAGGGACTACACTCTAAAGATCTGTAATAGACTTCTTGGGTAGCATACACTCGTGAGTTTTTGTTACGATTTATTTAGACTGTACATTTTATATTGTCTGCGTCTCTGTGTGACCATGCAGTCATACATAAGCAATTTCCTCGAGGATCATTAAAGTTTTATGATTCAGATTCTGAGTTCAAAATTCAGCATTCAAAGTTCTGAGTTCAGCATTGAAAGTTATTTTGGACGGCAACTTCTTTCTCCAGATCTTGCCTTGACTTGTTCTCTTCAAGCTTCATTTCCGAATGGCATCTCAGAGAGTGGATTAAGGCCAAATGTGTCAAATAAGCTTTGAGACTTCACAAAAAGTATTTTTATTATATCTCCAATTATACTAACAAAAAAAATTGATTGACCAAAGTCCAAACTTTTGGAAAGACCTAGTTTTTGAGTGTGATGTTTTTGTTTGTTCCATGCAGATGTTGTACTGAGTTCTAAAGCAATCTCTGCAACACAAAATACCCAATTTGACCCAAAGAGCCCGTACTTTCACATGCAGCTGTGCAATTCATTTCCATTATTGGGACAGATATCCAAGGCATTAAGCCCTATATATAGCGGTAGTTTGCCTATGGTTCAAATGAAAAAAAGAGAGGGGCATTGGTGCCCAAAATCAAAAGCTAACCTCAAGTAAAAATTAGATCTAGTCTAAACAAGGAAAAGGAAGTCAATAATTACAGTGTGGTGTTTTCTGGGTGAAACCATTTCTTCTAACAAATCATGCATTGTTCCACATAGAACTTTGGACAAACAAGGTTTGCTTTGATCTTACTGCGAACCCTAAATTATTCAACTTTGGTAGGTGTGGTGGAGAAAAGGCTGCTGTATATTTCTGTAACAGATAGTGTGTGTATATCTATGCAGGCAGTGTGTTAGCAATTCTCCAGAGTCAGACCAAGTTCAGACTGCCCCAAAGTTATGCAGAAAACATGTGTGGAATGAGAGGAAGTGGAGCTCTGTGGACGGAGCAGGACCGCAGACCAGACTAAGACACTGCAAAGAAATAACATCATCTCTGTGCATTCCCAGCAGGGCAGAGTCATGCATGACCTGGTGACTTCTTGCCATAATCAAATTTAAACAGTTACCGTTTTAAATAAATCTGACTCCATGAACTGAGGGTTACAACATTGTTTAATAAAAAGCAGTGATAATTGGTTAGTTTTTTGCATTAATGAGTGTCTAATTTCGTTTAGACACTTCCATAATCCAACTTTTTATGAACTTTCAGAGTCGTTTAGAAAATTAAAAATGGATGAAGCGTCAAATATGAAATAATCAAAGCCCCCTTTCCCCTTAGCACAGTGCTTGACATTCTACTACTATTACCACAGCATGTGAGGAAAAATAAGATCACACAGCAAAAACGCATATAATCAGAAACGGTGGAAACACTGCATACTCATTAAATGAAGGGGCTCAGTTGAAATAATGTCCTATGTTTAGCATCCCATAATAATGGTGGACACCATGTCTTTCTGACCTCAAGTGCCTTCTAGACACCAAGGCTAAATAAATTAAAGGATAGAACTGCCCTGCAGTTGCAATAATTTTATTTTTATGGGTGTAACCAGGTGATTTGAGGACACTGCCTTCTCAAGCTCAAATGTTCACTTGATTTCAGTTATTAGTTCAGATATGAAAGAACAGCTTTAAATTTGACCTGACATACAAAACCACCAATGTCTATAAAACTCCCAAAAACAAAAGAAAGAAAAAGAAGCTGCTTTTCCAAAAATGTGCACCCACTGACCTCATGTGAACCCACAGACCTCACGTAATCTCACAAAAGCCAACTGCTGAATCACAAAGAGCGTGATTCTTTTAAAGCATATCCAAAACCCAACTCAGGAAGATCACAGACATCCCAGCCAACATAACTTCGGGAACAAACAGTAGTTGGTTACTCAGATGTGGATTTTTTTTGCTGCCCAGCAACAAATGTAAAACCTCAGCACTGTGAGCCAGTGGCTTAAAGATAAATACCAGCATTAATGTTGATAAAGACAGAGAATTTAGGGTGATGAAGGTTCTTCATTGTTCTCAATGAATGTTCCCAGGGCGGGGCGGGGGGCGAGAGGGAGGCTGTCTAGGGGGGCCCGGGGGAGCTCTGCCTGGTGGGGGTCCATGGGGTGATCGGCTGATGGAGGGTGCACGGGAGGGTGGTCTGTTAGGAGGGGCTGAGGTGGGGCGCATCAGGGGCTCCTGGTCCAGTTTGGGTGGTGGAGGTGGAGGCTGGCGAGGTGGTGCTCTGGCTGGCTCCTCCTTCACCCGTGTAAAGTTGATGCAACGACCCTGCAGGAACACAGCAGATGGCAGGATAACTGTCAGTCAAGAGCTATAACTACCGTCTATCCCATATAACCATAAAAATGTTAGATAGGAGGCTCACTAGAATTAAACCTCTGTCTCTCACTAGTGCTCGTTCACGCCATGACACCTAATTTGTCTACTGTCAACATTCAAAGACCTCAATGTCCTCTTGAATTTTTCTCACTTTTTAAAAATGTAAACATTTATATAAGTAGTATGTAACAACTTTTAGTGTCAAAACACACTTCACTATAGTATATACATGAAAACTACATTGTGGAAGAAGCTTGTTTTGAATGTATTGTTTTTATAATGTCACAAAAACCAAAGCATTTACATACATCTGCCTATTCAGTGTGTACACTGCAGTTCAACATACCCATTCTTCTTACAGTTACAAAGAGTGTTTCAGCCTCAGCTGCTTTAAGAATGAAGCACTATACTGGACAGCTAATCAAAAAAAGAGGCTGTTTACAAAAATCAGTCTCAGAGGCCCAATAACAAAAACAGCTAATTTAGTCTATGGAATAAAAAGAGCTTTGAAAAGAATGAGGATAATTCTTAGACCATAAATCCAGAAAAAACAAGACAAATGTTGGCTACAACAGTAGATTACAGCATCTTTTAAGAGTAAAATAAAGAAGGCAACTGAAAGAGTGTCCTATACTTATTGTCCCATAAAAAAGAGGACAACCTGTCTGTCATTGTAATTGGTTTATTTTTACAGGTGTAACCATGTAATCTAAGGATCCTGCCTTTAATGCTTGGGTATCTCTGACATTGTAACCTGTAACTCTATAAGCATCAGGAAAAAGTTCTTGTGATAAAGAGGTTAGTTAGAGAACAAAAGAACAGGCTCTGAACTCTTGGTCTCAGACTGGTCTAAGTAGGCCTGACCAGCTTTGGCCTGCAATGGCCAGAAGATGACCCTCAAGAGGGTGCAACACTTCACACACTCAGAACCTCAACTGTCAACCATAATTCTGTCCCTAAAATCATGGGGGTGGGGTTGAGAGGCAGCAGCAATGCAGCTTTGGAAGAATGGGTGTTGGTGAAAATGCCCTTCCTCCACTGAGGAGGGTATTCTTACAAGCAGTGTGATTCATCATTGTCAGGAAAGCTGAACTTTCAGAAGCTGTTGGCAGGAGGTTTTCAAGGGTTCGAATGTTAGGCTGACCTCAACAAAAGTATTCAAAGCTTTACGCATCATTTATTGCGAAAAATGAAACATTTGGTAATTCTGGGCTGAAAGTGGAAGAGCGATTCTTTTGTGCCACATTCACAAGAGTTTATAGAGCAGGGGTGCGCTGTCTTGCTGCAAAAGGGTCAGTGCAGCTTCAGGTTTTTTTTCCAGGAAAGCAGGAGCTCACCTGATTCCATTTATTTAATCTCCACTTTCAAATGTGAGCTCCCACTTTGATGGAATGAAAATCTCAGGATAAGACTGGACACCCCTGCTGCAGAAAGAATAATGATCTAATTATTTACTATTTTACAGGAGATACTTCCCCTTCATTTAATCACTAATCCATGTGTATTGATGAACACATTAAGCCAATTAAGTGATCATTAATTAAATTATTCTCTAAATCAGTGGTTCTTAAAATTGGCCCCGGGTTTCCTCTGCTCTGGACGGTTCTCCAACAACCCCGGTGCTTGTTAACTGATCAGAATGGTATAAAATATCTGATTACAAAGAAAGATTACAATGAGTGAGTTTGCATTTTGTGTAAATGCAATAACGGGAAGCTGCTGAAGCATTAGGTGGATACGGCTGAGGACCATGGAAGCGATTCTAATCAATCAAATCCATTTAATATGATCTGGGCCTGTGTTGGCGAGGCTCTTTTCAATGGCTAATCATAACAAAAGCACAACGCTTACCAATGAATATCTGGCAAGCTTTAAGTCCACAGTCAAGGGGAGAATCTCCCTAAATCCATTTGAATTACTTTCACTTGAGTGGCAATGAGAGCAGCCGTCAGGGGGGTGCCACTTTCTGCCACGCTGTTTGATTACTCGGCAGACAAACAGATGGAGAGTTTAAAGGCCACGAGCCCCACTGTGACAGGAGAGATTCTCTCCTTTTGTTCTACTTTCTAACAGCATTGGATCAAGGCTAGGGTAAGGGAGAGACAGTCACACTTCTTTTTAATTTTTATGAGCCATAGTAATGATGGCACTTTCACTCACTAAGTGGGCTGCTGTAGTAAACACTAAACCCCTACACACTGCCAGCTACTCCCTACTATCAAAAAGAGAGCTATCTCAGTAGAATGAGGAGGTGTGCATGGGTGTCAGATTTTCTTACTTTTAGCTAAACAATCTACATAAAAAGTAACAAAAGGCATATAACAGACTTTTTTTACTCATATATAAAATGTTTTACTGTCCCAGAAGGTGACACAGAAATGTGTTGATACACAGTTAGTTCTGTAATTGCTGACACACCAACTGACCAATGACAGAGGCAATTTTAGGTGAATAAACAAAACCCTTATTTTTAATAAACAAAACAAGCCACAATTATTTCTAAACCTGCATTTAATACTTTGCGACAGTGACTTTTCTCCTATAATGCCTGATGATAAGGAAACATACGCCAGATAGATTTTCTCGTAGGAATGTCTACAGGTGCTGATCACTTTAACACAATGTTTTTCTATCAATACAAAACCATGTCTCTGAAACATGTCTCTCTTGTGTATGCAGTGTCAGCACAATCATGGTGAGATCCAGTTGTGTGTACAGTTATTTGCCAGGTGTGTGTGTGTGTGGTGACATGTCTCGCTACAGAAACTGCTGTCCAACTGCTGCAGACGTTTAAAGCCTGCTGGGGGCCATCCACAGTGGTTCACACACCATATGGGCTGATTTCTCTCCCGTTTCCCTTCCCCTCTCCCTCCCTTCCATCGCTCTCTCTATCTCTCTCTCTCTCGTCTCCCACCAACACATCTGCACAGTATTCATGAGGCCCCATTCTCATTTGGCCCATATGCTCACCCTGGTGCGGGGCTGTTGCTGTGCTGCTAACCAAATTGTCCCATTCGCCTCAAACGACCTCCAGAGTGATGGCTTCACCCTTCTAGCCAGGCAACCCTGCATTAATGCCCACCAACCCCCACGCGGTCCACACAAAGGGAAGGCACAATAAAAATTAAGGCCCCACTCTGCTCAGTGGCCCCATGTCACATTAAAGGTCTCTGTTTAATAAGGTGTTAAATCAGACCACCAAGTATCTGCTTCAGGGCGATCCAAAACAGAAGAAGGAAATCTGTGATAAACTTTAGGATACACCCTTTTCATTCTTGCTTTAATGCGAATGTAAAGCTCAATAGCTAGTCCCCTCTGCCAGCCAGATTTTACTTTTACGATCCAGTGGGTCATTATCAGAAAACAATCCAACACAAAAACATGGGTGCCTGCAATTTCTCAGACTTCCTTTGGCTTAGCAGTAAATGGGTAGACCTAGACGATGCAAGGTTACTCACTTTCAGCTGAAGTGGCCTTGTTTAAATGTAGACAAAGGAATCAACAAAGACTTTCAGTGAGAAGAACTCCTTTCTTCTGAAGGCAATAAAACAAACCTGTCACTTCGGCATCACAATGTGGCACTGAAGCTTTGGGATAAAGAGTTGAATCCGAATGGTGTCCATGTTATTTATTAGTGATGGGTTCTACATGGTAATGTTAAGCATTAGTATATACCAACAGCATTTCTTCTCAAGTCAGAAGTCTTTAAAGCTAAAAGACAAACCACAAAAAGAGAAAAATGGAAACCTGAGAAGCACATATTGATTGATGAAGTAAAATGTAAAATTCATAAGATTGTAAAACTCAAGAAATATATATTTTACTCAGAAAGTGAATATGAAGTTCACATGAACCAACACAAACACTAAAGAACTGATTCTGATGGACAAGCAAGATATTGACATTTTGACCACACACTGCTGTACAATTTAAATGAACAATAAAGAAAAGCTTTTAAAAGAGAGAAACTACCAGAGAAGGGATACAGTAGCACACACTTTGTAGAGTGTAAGGGTAAACTTCAGCAGGACTTTAACAAGAGAATTTGCAACAAGCACAGAATGGCTGAACTGGAATTTCCAAAGTACACAAACCAGTACCATGGTCTGGTCATGCATGGCTGAACTGGTTAAGTGGTCTTCAAGATTCAAGTGATAAGGTAATGAATTTTGTAATGTACCAGAAACGTCCCCCCTCCTGTTAAAAAAAATCCAGACATAATGCAGCTAAACTGCAATCCAAAACACTTCAACGAATTTTATAGTGCCATAGTCATGCTCCTAACTAAATTTAGCTAAACCTGAGGCAGCTGAGGCAGCTACTAAATGTGTGGTGTTTTTTCCGTTAAGTAACTAAACACTTTCAGCATAGTTTAACTTCTTTGAAAAGTGTTACTCCGAAAAAAGCTGTTTTGCCTCATATTCAGTTTTTAACTGAATTAATCAGAATTTTAAATAAATATGAATATGCAACACAAACTGCCAAATTGACTTCACTGTTTCAATTTGATCATGTAGAAATTTAAAACGTTGACATTTTTTATTTGTAGTTTGTAGCGAATCAAAAACACATTTTTCTTGCAGGAGTAAGAAAAACGAAGTCTATGAAAAAAAGTGTAGAATAGGAAATTCTAAGTTGTAGCCCTAACTCCAGACCCTTTGTGGTTGTCCTCAGCTAAAGAATCATTACATCATAACATACTTTCAAGCCCTCAAAATGCATTAGAAAGGAGAAGGCAGAACACAGGGAACACAGAGGTGTAGAGAATTGAATAAAGAGGAATATGTATTCAGATTAACAAAATAAGCACAAAAAATAAGTGGCAGAAAAGTGCAGAGTATGAATCAGTGAGTTGCCCAGTGGTGAGAAAACGGAGGCAGCAGGAAGTTTGGGAGTATATTCACTGCAGTGCGTGCTGTGTGCTGTCGGGGTATTGTCCTGCAGGTGGGCATGAAACAGACAGTTCACTGTGAACATGCTTTAACCAATCTGAATGCTACAGCTGTTATCAGCCAAGCCCTCTTCTTTACTGAGTCTGCTGCCTTTCCCAACGCCTTTCAAAGCTCCTGCGCAGTATACAGAGCAGCTGGGCACTAGCCCTCCCTCACACAAGCAGTCCATTCTCCAGCGCAGTTCAATAAGAGCAGGGTAACTCAGATGAGTCCATCCACAGTGGGAGTGGAGCAATGGTCTGTCTGGCTCAATGGAATTAGACTGTACGCTCTGAAGCGCTCTGGCCCACATGAAAGATGCCTTTCACAGTCACGCAGATGTGTTGCCATGACACAGTTTGAGCTGGTGAAGTAACGCACTGAGAAATGCCTGGTCACAGAAATGGGATGCTAATCGACTTGAAGCAGAATCTGTTCCGGAACAGGCCGGCTCCATGTGCGAGGAAATCACCAACAGCTTGCTAAGCATTTCTTGTTTTACTCTAAACAGCTCCATCTAGCCAACTTTTAATTAGCTTTTTTTAGTGAGCTGTGGCACATCTCAACTGTCTAAACTTGCTACTGGCCACCCTTACTACCATCAAACATTTTCAGAGTTGAATTCGCATGATTTTTCACATTTTTTTCAAATAAGAATTCCTTTACTACTGGAGCAGTGGTCTAGAATTTCACATTCCAAGGGTAGGCCAAAAAGATACTTCACAAGACCAGCTGGGCTCCCCAGAGAGCCAGTTTAAACATTAAATAATGAATAAAAAAACAGTCTATGCATACACCACCATAAAAGGTAAAGAGACTTGCCCTTTCTTGTTACTCTGGCCAGATATCACAGACATACCAAGAAAGGACACTGAGGTATTTGATATATATCTCTCACACATAAAGTCGGTAAAGTGGTTTTCTTATGAAAGAGAAAGTGCACAGAGACAGAGCCAGACTGCATTCGTACCTGATCCCCAGGCTGAGGTCTCATGAGGGACACTTGGTCGTATCCCCGATGGAACAGAGCCCACAGTGCGTCCAGTTTCCCCTGAACAGAGCAAACAGAAAACATGTGGTCCGTTATTATTATTTATTGTGTCATTATATATAAATTAGTGGTAAGCGCAGACTCATTTAATTTACATTCTGTGAATTGATTTTTGTAATTTGGATGTTATAGGATTACAAATCTGCCTTAAAATACTAAATATGTACTAAATTGATGGATTTGATAGCAAATCTACTACAAAAACAATCAGCTATTGTGGTCTAATTGTGATGTTCAGATTAAAGTAAGTGATGATATGAATGCACTGCATGGAAACTTTGGTGAAAGTCAGTACCTTAATAGGAGAGTACCACTTCCTCTGTGAGGCATGCTGTCTTCTGGGAGGCCTCCTAGGTCTGGGCTCATATGGCTCAAACTCCTGTTCAGGCATCTTCACCACTGCATTCTTGGGCTTCTCCAGCTTAGCCCCTTCCTCTGTTGAGCCTTTATCCCCCCAGTGCACCTACACAACACCAGCAAAACTTCATAACCATCATGGGCAAAAAGGAACCATAACAAAACACAATATGCTGATCACTACTGTTGTAACAAAGCCTTGCATCTCCAAAACAGTAACTTTACAGAAAAAAAAGAAAAAAAACATGTAATGATGTTTGAATTTGTCATGAAATGTTCATTACATATAAGATTTTTAAGTACGGTAATAAATATAAAATCAAAAAAAAAAAAAGAATATGACAGTAATGGTACGTTTACATCTATTTAAAATGGTGATCAGAAATAAGAGGTTTCTAATTACATCAGTTCATATTGTAAAACCTAAATCTTTGAGTAGCAATGCTTTGACACTGGCAAAAGGCACACAGGGAGAATTTCAAGTCACATTATATGTTCCTATAGCCACAGGGCTCATGACATCAGTTGTCACATTTGGCCTTTATAACCCTGTGGCCTCTGTTAACCTAAGTTAAACTGTGTTAAACTTAATGTAGACTGGTAATATGACTGGGCAATACAGCACCATATCAAATGTATAATGGGTCATGCACTGTTACCAGCACTTGAATCAATGAGATTTCTTTCAGACAAAACAAAAAAAGGCATGTGCAATTAAATGAAACGCATTACCTCCATTCTTTTAATGCCTCCAACCCCTCTGCCACCATAGTATGAGGCATCCACTGTAGGCCATTTCTTCTTTGGCATGCCATCCTCATCATCAGACTCCTGCGGACACACACGTGCATACACACAGTTTAGATTCCCTTGTCAAAGAATAAATCACATTTCAGCACAGCTACTGATACGCCTAATTGTAACACTATATTATTGTCTTTTCTTTTCAAATGCTCTGTTTTAGATTTACTGTTTGTGCACTCCCATGCAAACAAGACAAACACAAAGACACATCCAAATAATGGCAGAGACAAAAACAGCATCCTTATTATGATTTCGAATCAAAGGAGAACTTCCAGCCAGTTAAACTATGGAGACAGAGCTCCTTGTTTGGGGAGTCTGTGTAAGTGGCGCAGATGTGCACTCTATGGCCATTTCCACAAAGCTCTTTTATTTTACATCGGCCTCGCCTTTGACCTCTGTGAACAAAGGCAGCACAAGAAGGCTTTTCTGCATACACGGCTGCATGGCGCGTATGTGCATGCGTGTGCTGTTTGCCTGTCGGCCATGCTTGGGCGTAGCACTGCTCTACTTTCTCTCCTCACACTTGCTTACTTGCTCTGTGGCTCAAAAACTCCCACTGTCACTAGTAGAGTCATGACTGCGTAATCTAATGGATGTCCATGCACTTGATGCACAGCTATCAAAAAGGTGTCTTAACCCCTTAAAATTTTTGATTCGTTACATTTTAAGGATTATTGTTAACTACATGGAATACAGTGGGAACTGTAATTCTTGTTACTGAACTGTGATACAGTTCCTGACCAAGCCTCATTATTGCCAACAAGAGTGTTATAATTCAACTATTTCGACTATTTGCTCTCCTAGCTCATCAGAAATTCTGTCGAAAGCATGGATTTAACTTTTTTTGAAGGAATGGATCTAATTATATGGATCTCTCTTATTATAAATTAAGTCATGTGTCTTGCATGTGTTTGTTTTTGGTTATTGTTTAATATCAAAATAAGCAGAAATTTTAAGACATGAATATTAGATAGTTAAGACTGAACTCACAGGGTTTGGTGGAGGAGGCGGGGGTGGCTCTTTGATGACCTATTTGTAACAGAAAACAAAACATAACATGCATCATCATAATAAGCTTTACACCTAAAGTAGTCTATTGTTGCATTTTTAGATTGCTTATTATAGATTATATATATATTTACATTGCTTATTATATAGGGATGCACCAAATATTCGGCCACTGAAAACGGCAAAAAAAAAAGCCTTTTTGGTTTCGGCAAACTTTTTAAAACGTGTCTAAAACAGTGATGATGCAAGCAACAACTGCAACGTGCACGCGCCAGATTGGATTAGAGTCAACATGTCTGCTGTGTGAGTGGATTTCGATATATCTAAGAAAGACATATGGAAAGCCGTTTGCAAAGCGTGCAATGCCGAAATTTCTAGTGGGGGTGTGTCCACAAAGACTTTCTCAACATCCCGATCAATTTATCATATAAAATCAAAACATCTCGATCGAGCACAGAAGAGGCGAGACCCTTTGAGCACACCCACTCCGTCTGTGCCTTGTTTGAATGCTAAATAAATATTTTCATAGTTTTGTAACAGATGTATTCTTTGAACCATGAATATTAATTTATGCAATTGCAAGTACACATAGTCTCAGCCATATTTCAACGGCAATATTACAAAAAATTGGTATAATAATTTCTGTGTTTTGTTTTCTGTTTCGGCCAAAGAAAATTAGTTTGGTGCACCCCTATTATTATATATTTTGGCTGCTCTTGACAGGTTCCTTTACTTAAAATAATACACTGCTGTGATGTTGTAGGCTGTGAGATGAGCATCAGGACTTACCACAGTGCAGCACAGAGGCCAGAACCACCACAGCAGCAGCAAACCCACCAGCAGGAAGATCACTAGCAAGGCCAGGAAGACGATGGTGCCATCAAACTGTGCTCAGATAAAGAGACACATTTATATGTAAACATCAGCAGTACTGCCATAGCACAGCAACACATAGCACACAGTTAAAAAGCAAGAAAACATGCAACCAGGAAGGGCATATCATAATACCCTTGGCTTAGAGAGAATGTAAACTTACTTGATAAAAAAAGGAGACCTCACTAAAGGATAAAGAGGATGAAAGAAAAAGAGAGAAGCAGATAAGAAGGAAACAGGAGAGGCACAAACATGCTTTTCTAGATTGTAATCTTTATCTGTTAAAAGCAGTGGCACAGAAGCAGAAGGGGAAACATCTATGTACAACAAATTAGATGCACTTACACATTCTGTGGTGATGATGTGCACTGAACTCGTGATGTAGGACAAGCCCTCGTTCATGCTAACCTGGAGATATATCACCCTGCATCAGAGCACAAACACAGATCCAATCACGCCTTGAGGGAAAGCCACAGCCAGAACAGACTACTCTGGTGCATTCCTCTGGTGGCCTGTGTGAGCTTGTAATCAAGTTATTATTCTAAGCCATGTAGCTAAGCTCAGCTCTCACTTATCAAACATTGGAATAGGAAGAGTGGAATTTGGAGCAGGATAAAAGTGTGCGTTCACAGTTATTTGGTGAACAGTCATTTCCCAAGAGCTGCATCAATTACTTCCACTGAATTCTCCTCAGCTGCCCATAAGGGCACCATCCAAATGCTGGGAGAATGTAAGAAAGGGAATTTGGCTGATAATGACCTGTCTGGATCAGTCTGGAGTACTGATTTAGATTAATACACACACACACACACACACACACACAAATAAACAGATTTTAGATTTTACACACACACACACACACACACACACACACACACAGGTTTCAGATTTTACACACACACATACATATATGTATTGTCCTATAAATTTGGCATTTGGGTGTTTGATTTCTATTTTTATTTCTTTATAAAACTCCTAAAGATCCTAAAGACTTGGTTATGGCTTATCACTAAGAAAAAGAGGACGTATCTGTCTAAAGAAAGAATGAGCAATTTAACTAGTTTTATTCAGCTTAGATATTTTAAAACACTGCAAGGCAAATTCAACTTTCAAAAATACTTCAAACCTACTTCTGCCCAGTTCCACTTTAAACAGTGCTGTTATATGAAATTGTGGAACTAATGCTGATTGTTTGGACGGATCACTTTAAGTCAGTGAAAAAACAAAAATCTGAAATGACTAATATTCTTCTTTATTTGGCAATCAAAAACACATTAATGTGGGAGTCTTTACCTAAAGGTGTAAACACATTAACAAAATAGGATGACGGCTCTTTAAATATTCCCAGCGTAAAACTTCAAACTACTGTTTATTTTCATATTTGAAAACTTCAGCTACCCTTTGCTTTTTGAGAATATTTCATAAATAAACCAAAAGTCATTGTACAAAACATAATCAGCAGCAAAAAGTAGGAGTACGGAAGCAGCGTGAGGCAAGTGACAGTGAAGAGAAAACAGGAAACAGGATAAGGGGGAAGCCACAGCTTTTCCTCCTGTTCTCCATTGCTTTGTTCCTTCTTAACTTCTTAAAAGAATCTTCAAATAAACTGGCAGTCATTTGCACAACAAGGAGCGCAGGGGCACGTCCATAAAGTCAGTCTGACTCTTTATGTAAGATAAATGACTTAATCTCGGCCAGCTTCAGCTTTTGTCACCAAATGTGAATACAGAGCAAAAAGTCAAAGGGTTCTGAATAGAGTTGTATAGGGAATATGTGGGAGGTAATTTGGGAATGATGAATTCAAAGCTTATGGACACAGTAAATACATCTATCCATACTTCCCAAGCTTGAAATCTATTTTGTGATTACGATATTATAATATTATGATCTTTCCAATCAGATGATCTTTCTTGTCATTTGTGTAGTATTGGTGCTCTGCTAACTACCTTTTACTGCCCTCAGTCTACCTCTAAAGACTTGTGTCTGTCATAACTGTCACTTTATTACAACCTTGCTCATTTTGCACCATATTTTTATAGTTTATATATTATATGTATAATTGTATTTTTGTATTTTTAAAATTTGCACCTTCTGTATTTAATGTTATGTGTATGCACCTGGGGTTTGACAGTAACGTAATTTCAATTCTCTGTATGTTCAGTACATATGGCAGAATTGACAATAAAGTTGACTTTGACTTTGACTTGTGATGCTGAGACCTGGTAATTTAATTCATTCGACCTATTTACAACTATTATTTTGATATTTAATTGTAATGATATTATTATTATTACATTGCATAACGTAATGCATTCATTATTCATTTTAAAACCGCATCGACTGGTTGACTGTCTAACATTTGTACTTTTTTTTTTCAATGTCACCAAACAACCAACACCTTACACATAAGGAAAGAACATAATGCAAAACAGGACTGCACAGCAAGACCTTTTCATCACATTCAAATCTCTGGTTGTTTCAGAGTTTTGTTTCGTAGGTTTCATAAGAGACATAATTAACAAACTGCTTAGCAAACTGCTTCTTATTGCTGATAAGAACAGAGACCTCTAAGGATAGGATAGTCAGATTTGCATTTAGAGGAAGATGAATGTTTGTGAGACAATCAGAAGTTCAACAATAACAGCCCACTCTTGTAGACGTCAAAGCTGTCACTGTCCACTGCTTATGACAGCTCTCTCAAAAATGGAATCTCCCCCAACACAAAGGATGCTTCCATGTTTGGCTCCACCACGGGCACTAAAAAAAGTTCTAGCCTGGTAGGAAAATTTACAGCTTTCCTTTCTGGGGCTATCCCTATTTCATATGCAGGAAGAATACGGGAACATAGCTGTCAATAAGACACTGTAGGGGTCTTGCTCCTGACCTCTATCGCACTCTCCTCCCTCATCCGTGGAAGGCCTGAACACCCTTCCGTGAGCCCCTTGGCAGGGGGAGGGGAGCAGCAGGACGGTGGTCCGGTGACAGAGCCATCTCATCCTCCATCAATCAGGCAGCGGCTGGCCCTTTCTAAGCATGTCTTCAGAGAGCCTCTCAGTCACCACGCGTTTGGGTGACAGCACTGACAACTCAATCTCATAAGACACGGCTACCACTGAAGTGAAGGGGGGGGGGGGGGGGGGGGTGCAAGGCTCTCTTTTCCCTAAATCCTCTCCTCTCGCCCCCCAAA
>JBBJLR010000153.1:14570487-14581123 GCA_037577145.1 Brachypetersius gabonensis
CCTCCTTCCCCTCCCCCCCCCCCCCCCCCCCCCCCCCCCCCCCCCCCCCCCTTTCCCCTCCCCCTCCCCCCCCCTACACCCTCTCTGTGCCCTAAATCATCTTCTCTCGCCCCTCAAACATGATAAAACACACACACACATCTCTCATATGGCCATCCGCAAATCCAAATGAATAAAAGTGACATTCTTCATTCAACATATTGAAAATGACATATTGACACATTTGCCTTGCACAGTTGTGCCAATACCTGTGTCAGTATCTGACAAAGTGGGAAAAAAGTGGATATTTGCGTCATTATCATGGCATTTGCCATGATCCCTTTTTATCTCAGAAATCAAACTGCTAAACTGCCACGAAAAAAAAAACCAGTCCTTTGATGTTGCTTCATTCAACTGTTTAAATTGGTTGCACATGAATAAAATATATTACATAAACACATTTGCTGTCTCTTAGTTTCATTTTGGCAATAACTGTGCAGTTGTTACACATGCTGTTAGCTCATTTCAATCCTGCAATAGCACCTTTCCTGTATGCTTTCTCATTTGTAAAGCACTTTGGATGACCACAATGCATGAAAGGTGCTACATTAATAAACACACTTAGCCTTGCATTATATTTTTCATTCATATTTAACCAATATATATATTCAAATCAGTAAATAACAGAACAATGCATAAATCTTTATACACTTAATTTCTAGTAATGGATGCTGTTTCACGCCTTTATATAAGCCCTTTAATGTTCACTTTGAGTGCTCCATTACATCACACTAGCCCAAGTGAGCCAAATCTCAAATTTAAGAAAGACTGCAGTACAGCATCATACAGATATACATGTACACAGATGGAGTGTCAAGTTGTGTAGATAAACATCTCCTCTGGCTTCAGGACCAACATGGCTCTCCTTCACTGGGAGACGAGAAAGGCTCAAATAGTCTGAGGAAATCTTCTTGACAACAACAAGACATGAATTCCTCAAGGTGTCTAGAGCCGGCGGCTCTCGTCATTATGCAGAGAGCTTGCAGCCCAGCAGGCGGCTGCTTGCAGCTCATTTGCTGTGAGAACAGAGAGCTAACAGGGAGCTGAAGCCACTCTTCAGGGTCTAGCTCTGTCTCACGTGGATATGGGGGCTCCATGTTTCACTCGGGGTACAAGCAGCTCTAGGCTCAGACACACCAACTCACGTCTTCTCACTCGAGACAAGCCTGTAGTGCCTGATCTCTCAGAGACACTGGTTAAATGCTCGCCTAGCTTTCTGCACAACACGCTTGGTGTCTTACAACGTTAGGAGGCATAAAGGTTGACTGATGAGAGGAATTTCAAATGACATTGACCCTAATTTTTCAAGGATATCAATTTGTGATGCGTTACAGCCTTTGACACTTACTTTCCGACTTCATGTATCACCGGTGCTGGGCAAAGCAGGAGTGTGTCTTCAATATTTACAGGTCTCTCATCTGTAAAGGAAAACAAAAACAGTACATTTGAGTTGCTCTGACATGAAATGTACTCACACAGTACTGTGCAAAAGTCTTAGGAACCTATGCAAATTGTTTAAAGACATTTTTCCCATTTTTTGTGTGATAATGTTTTTTCTGCTAGCAAAGTTTAAATTAGAATAAATGCAAATAAACAAGAAATCAGTAAAACGTTTATTAGTTTTTGTAAAAAAAAAAAGTTGATATTTTGTGAGCTGGTAAAGAGAACACAGGTTCTTCCAGTCATTGTTTGGATTTTGGAAATTCCATCAGTAGCTCCTGATTTAATTTAATGAAGAACTGAGTCAAACTAGGTTTCTAATAGTAATTACAAGTAATACTGGACGTCCACAAGAAACACATTAATATAGTACACATAAAATCACTATTTACTGTTATTTGAATACTTAGTAATATTAATGTGAAAAAAGACTCTAAACAGTTTAAAACAGTTTTAAAATCTTATTTTTGCAGGTGCCTAAGACTTCTGCAAATTACTGTATACATTTACTGTATCTGTATTGATCTGTAGCTGTATTACTGTAATAACTGTAAGAGATCAAAGAATAAGATAAGTATAAGATAAGCCCCTTAAACTCACTGCTACTTACTCACGGTGACAGTGTCATTGACTTTAAAGCTGCACAAGACCTGATTGATGTTTCTAGCATACAAAAATCCATTTCCCTTCACAACCACTTGGAAGGAATCTGCAAGAAATACACACCGGAAACATTTAGAATAAACCTTTTAAATGCCACTCTTCTGTAAATACACATTCCCACAATCATTTGATTTCTTAAGAGAAAAAAATGTAAATATTGAATATAGAAAAATACTATTCATTCTGAATATTTAACATTTATGTTTACAGTAAAATTCCACTGGCCTGTAAAAAGCCAATGCCAGTTCTCTTGCAGATCTTTTTTGTGTGTAGACCTTTTAGAAAAAGCCATGCACTGTGAAATACTAAAGTGTGTACGGCCAGAGGGCTGGTAACCATGCTTCTCTGTTCCATCCCTAACCTTTCAGGAACACTCAATTCAACCAGAGAGAAAAACAGCATATGCTCCAGCGGTGCTAATAATAAAAGTGATGCGGTTCTCAAATCTCTGGGAGTCCTTTGGCTGGGGGCTGGCTGTGCTAGCGGTTGGCAAAGCTGACTGGCTGACCTTTGCGCTTCCTCAGGCAGAGTTGGAGACCTACTGACGGCTACTAAGCAGCATATGTTAGAGAGAAAAACACGCTCGCTTAAAACCTGTCTGAATGGGTTTCAGAAGACAGAGAGTGAGCTTGACCTTGCTTATGGCACTGGGTGCATGCATGCATGTGCATGGGAGGAAGCAAAAAATGTAAAAGTAGAATCTTTCAAAGAGGATTCTTTACAATGTTTGCTTTTCAAGAGAATTTTCTGTCTGAATCAGCGTGAAGTCTTAACGCCTTTAAGATTCAATTGTAAAAAGTTCACTGAGTAAAAATCTTCCGCATGCAATGTGCCATCAGGGAAACACTGTGGAATGTAAAGGTCAAGTGAATACCAGCGCTCTAAGAAATAACCTTATGTTAGCTGTCATTTTCTCTCTTCTTGTATCACATTAAATGTCATCATCTGTACTAAAAACTACCACTGATGCCTTTCTGCTTTTCTATAAACAATGATCTCTAACCCATACTTTCATTAAGCATAAGTATAAATGATATGTGCTAACATTTGTGCTAACACATATGCGCTAACAACTACAGCTGGATTCAGACCAATAAATGAATGAATATGGAACATTTTAATTCCTCCATTCATTCTAAAGGGCTCACATAACATAAAGAGTAGCTCGTAAAGTAAAATTTTAAAACCAAAAAATGTATAATCTTCTGAAACAATAGTGTCAATATGGTACTTTTTCACATCTTCCAGTAATATTGGATAATATGAGGGATGTGATGTGGTAGGATTTCTGAGCTGTTGTCATATTGTTGTCTCTACATTAGTGAAGCAATCTCATATACATCTACATATATTCCACCCTCTCCCAACCAAATTAACCTGTCACTACCTCTCTAATTAACCTCATCTGGCATGCAAATGCCTCTCGTCTCTCCGCCAGCCTAGCCAGCCTAATGTGACGTCTGCATGGCTGAAATCATTAATTCCTTTTAATTTCGGCAGGGGGGTGCGCCACGCACGTCCTTTTCTTCCCGTGTTACCGTCAGATATGCGTGTTGGGTTGTGACAGGGTGGTGCGGGGGGGCGAAAGGTCAGCTATGGGTGGGCGGTGGGCAGCGCTGGCAGCAAGATGGTGGGCAGGGGCTTGGTACGCTGCCGGCTCACGCCTTCCACTCCATGCCGAGCTGACGATCTCCATCCACACCTGAGAGTTTGACGGGCCAGTTAGGGAAAGGGTGCCATGTCCAAGCACGGACTTTTCAATCACTGCCAGAGCATGGTTGGGGGAGGGGATCTGGACATGGGGTTGCACCACGAACATGAGCATTAATCAGCGCAACGATCGCTGTCACGTCAGATAGTAGACTCTTCTCTCAGTGCGGACAGAGATGGCCGGTTTGCAGGCTGCATGGCCTGGTCGCTTCACATCAGCCTGATCCTCAAGACGCTGAGTCATGACACCGCATCCAAACTGAACAACACTGGGGCCATTGTAAAAATTACCTTGGAGACACCTCTCAATGCACAACTGTTCAGTGATGAATGTACTATCAGCACAAGCATCTCTGTCTGCATCACCATTTAATTAATTAATTAATTAATTAATACATGGTATCTGTTTAATGCCATATTAAGTGTGCAGCTCTGAAATAATACGAGCCTAAGGCAGATTTTTGTTTCCACAAAGAATTCCACGGAAGATTGCATAAATTTATGCCCAATATGTTCCACTAATTATGATGTTCATTATCATGCAGTATTTCCTTAAAGGACTAATTTCATTAATCATCTATGTAAATTTGACTGGTTTGGGGTCATTAATGCAAAATCTGGATTTGTTAAGGTCTAATGGTTAAGAAAAGAAAAAAACTGAAATGACAAGCTCTCTGACTCTAATAAGATAATCTTGTATGATTAAGATAATAATATTGGAATGATTAAACACTCATTTACTTCAATATTTCTAATCACTCACTGATGGCTCCACTATAATAATGTGGCTAGTCATCAGTTCATGGCAGTCATAGAACCTGCACTGTTTCCACTTTGTAGCAGAATTGATGTTCCAGAAAGTGACAGACAACTTATTGTTGGGAATGATCAAGTGATATAAGAGAGCCACGTTTTTTGCCTGGCTGGTTCTTCTTGGCCTAGTTTGCCAGATCCGATCTGTTACAAGGCCATTCGCTGCCGAGCAGCCCTGGTGCAGCCTGGCCTTTAACAGTGAAATGCCCATTTGTTTAATTGACTGCTGCTCAGTGGACAGGCCTGCCACAGTGAGCGCTGGTGTGTAGAGCGCTGAGGATGAATGAGGCTTGACATGACCTTATTAGCATGCACTTACTGCACGAGAGTGCACTTACAGCGCAGTCACTGTGGCAACGTGGCTGAGCAGATTAGCTCTGCCCAGACATGATCAATTTTCATTTTCTTATAAGTGCTCCTGACTAGGCTTAATACAACACAGCAGTCAGCCAATTAGCACAGAAATGCACTGTTTTGCTCTATTCTCAGCTCACAATCTCAATCCATTCAGACTGTGATTGTGAGTAATTGAGTAATTCAAAGTTTACAAATTCTTTAATCATTTTAGAAACATTACACTTTTATTCCATCTTGGATATGTGCAAAAAAGCTACAATTAGTAGAAGATCTTACCTCCAGCACACACACTTGAGGGCTCAGCTGCTAAAATTTCAATGCATGACTTTTTGATGATCTAAAAAAAATAAGCAGAAATACAAAAAAAAGTACTATATTCTACGGGCCTAGAAAAATCTGAGCTATGAAGATCACAACAGAAACCAGGAAGGCAAAACTTACAGAATCGATCATTCCCCTCAGGGCATAGAAACCTCCCACAACCGGAAACACATGCTCAAGAGTATCAGCGATGGTGGCCAGCTAACGAACAGTACCTTGGCATTATTACAAGCTGATTCAGGCCTCACACAAGTACAGAAAATTAAGCATATTCAGTGGTCATTTTAATCATTACTTGAATCAAATGGCTGTTGAATAATGAAATGGTGTTGTATTTTGCACCTGTGTCTCATTGAAGTCTTTCACGCCCACACAATATACTATAGCACCCAAAGACCTGGCCCTCTGTGCCTGCACACAGATAACAGCCCACAGTCAACCTCGATAATCCACAATTGCTAGGATAAAGCAAGGCAACACAGAGAAAAAGCTGAACACAGCACGGCACCACTAGCTTGTTAACTTGCCTCTTGCTGGGCTTTAATGAACTGTTGTGTATTTAATTCTCCATCCGTCAAAGCAATGATAACACTGGCTGTCCCTGCAAAGCAAGAAGGAGGCAACACAGACTTACTTTTTCTTGAAATAGCATTTTCTTGTGTAAAATACAATTCACCGCATTTCAATGTGATACCTACCATAATTTCCATGATATATTTGCTCGTTTGCCTGTAATTGCAAAGCACCATTTTAGTATAGTTTTAATATAGTTTGGGATACATTTTAGTATAGTCATGTACAATTGAAGGCACAAACAATCATGACTACATACCTTCTCTAATCCAAGATGCATACATGTGTCACCTCCCGGTATTACTCCTATCAGTTTGTTCAGGCCATTAGTAATTTCATCCCTATGCATAAGAATTACATTGAAAACTGTAAGATTAAGCTGCAATGATGATCTACACAAATCCTACAGAGACAGATACTTAAAGCATACAGATATCAAACCTTTTGTCAGTTAGAGGCATGATAGTATTTCCATGTGTGGAGAAGACAATGAATGACATCCTTAGCATTGGGCTGTAACAATAACAATTATAAGGGAGTGTAGTCAGTGACGTTACAAAAGGACACTGATGAATAACAGCTCAGCAGGAACATAACAGACCAAAACAAAGAGGAAATTACCTGATGAATTTCTCTGCTAGATGTTCAACAAAAGAGTAGATCTCAGTCCAGTGGTTTTTGACACTTCCAGATCTGCAGTGAAATAAAAGAAGGAAAACTTTCACTTTTCAACGCTGGAAAAACAATCTGAACAACCGAGATACATCATAGATTATTAGATTTTTTTTGAATAATATGAGCAAAGAAACTCCTGGACCACCCTGTAAAATAAGCACAGCTCACAAATTAATTATAGGTCTCCCAACAAGGGCTAATTGCCTTTGTGCCAGACGATTCTATCTGTTGCTAACAAGGAGAAAGACCCTCTCCTGCTGGAGCCAGTCATCTGCATTGGAACAGATGGCAAGGGCCAAGTGTAATAGGTTGGGATCCAAAGTAGAGCTGGCATCTACATCAACATCTGAAAAGTTTAAGGCCTCATCTCTGACAAATGGAACAGGCATAATCAGTGACAGGTGACAGAAACTGATAACGCTGAAGATTTTACCAGTTAAAAAGACTGAATTGTAATTCGTTTAACAGAAAACAAATATGTAAAACGATCATTCATTACATTAAAGCTATCAGCCTAATATCAGAGCTGTGGTGCACTGTGTTCTGACACCTTTCTATTATAGCCAGAATTAACTTTTTCAGCAATTTGTACAACAGTAGCTTGTCTGTGTGATCGGACTGGTGATGCATCACTAAGCCATGGGTGCCCAAGACCCTAATTCTGGTTCACTAGCTGGCTTTCTTTGAACTGGTTTTGATCGGTACTAAACACTACATACTGGCAACTTCCTACAAGATCTGCCATTTTGGATGTTCTAATGCGCTCATTTAAGCATCAAAATCAAAACTTGTTTAAGCCACTCCTGTTTGTTTAAGCACATTTTTCCAGTTTCCAACACTTCAACTTCAAGAATAATATATCCCACCAACTGACCCTTTAACGAGACAATAAATTATTTTCTTAATCTGTCGGATGTTTAAAGTAGTGGCTGACCACCTCATAACATCACTGTCAGATTATAATATATATACTATAACTCATGTTTGATGGCATTTTATGCAGCCTGAGACCACAAGAAAACAGGTCTTCTGAGGTGCACTTTAATATGGTTGTAAATGGTTTAATACGATTTTATTTCACTTCTTACTGTCCCTTTGCTGTTTTCATTTTGCTTTCATTATGCATTTATGTATGATACAATTCCTAGCTGTGTTACTTGATATGATAGTAACTGTAATGATCAATCAATTATAGATGGCATTGGTTTTTTTAGTAAAACTAGTATTTTAAAAAAATAAATAAAAGAGCAAAAATTGCACTAAACATCAGCTAAAGTCAAGTTTAGTTTTTTTTTAGATGTGATTTTATTCAGAAAGTGATTTCAAAATATAGATGCTTTGAGCATAAATGAATTGTTTATGTTAAGTGGAATATTTTTTTAAGAGCAACATCATATAAGTCAGTATCCAACACTGTGGCTCATCTTGCTGTAGCTTTAGTCTTTGATAAACAATTTATAAAAACACAATAAATATGAAACATTTACTAAATGATTGCCATTTGTACCCCCACCCGCTTATATCACTGGTGTAATGAGTGAGGTAGAACTGTTCATATTTTACTGTTTAATTTCACTTCAACTCACTTCAGCATATTTTACTCTTTCACAAGCTTAAGATGCCCAAAATGGTTTATTGTATGTTTTTTTAAAAAGTTATGCCAAAATGCATGGGTTCGCTACTCTGGAATCTAGAATGTGTGATTAAATGATTTAAGAAAAAACTGGGTCAAAATTTACTGGACCAAAGTCCAGGCATGCTTTAAAATGCTGAAACCAGCAGAAAGTCATGTTCCGTGTTGCCATGGACGGCACTGTGAGTGCAGAGCATGTTAGAGCGTGTTTGGCTATTCACAGCTGCCAGGTGCTCCAAATCTGATGATCAAGAACTGCCCACTTGAACAACACTAAATGTTCTGCAGATGAAAGCTGTACAGGGGGATAACATGGTAGAATAGTAAAACACTTTTTATAGCACTGAGTATATATATGTATGAGGATTTAACACTAAGATATGACAGATTAATAGGATGATCCCTGTCCTGGCTTGTGCCTTATGTTTTGTAGCCTACAGCATAAATAAAGCTTTTCTCATATCATACCAATATCAAGAAACAAATAAAACCCCAACAACAAGTGAACATAACCATATTATATATTCATAGCCACTGTTTGGGGAGACGTGCCAACACTGACTGTATTAGGCGCTCTGTCCTGGTACAAACTGCTCAGATCTCAGTCCAGGAAAAAGAATGCCGGGAGCATAAAAAAAAGAATCTCATATCCACCACTTTCCACTTTTTATGATCTCCTGTCCTATTAGATTTTCCATGCACAAAGAAAACCTAACATTGCACTATTATGTTTTACCCTGCATATCCTGCATGTTGCCCCAAGAGAGTATCTCCAGTTGGGTAATGCATTCTCTATACATAAGGACTGCTCTTTTTTCATGGCTGGATGACTGGAATACCTCAAATCATTCAGCCTAATTCAATAGGAACTAATCCTTGAGTGGAACCAACAGCTGTTTCTGGAGAAAAAAAGATCTATGTTGCACTTCTTTGTAAAACTGACATTGTTTTATATTTTCACTGGCATTAAAGGTCATGAAATTGTGGAATTAAAGGTTTTATTTGGTCTGTGTGCATGGTATTAAGAAAGACCTGAGATGCTCTGAATAGCAGGTCCACTTACTTGTCGAGAACAAAGTACAGGTCGAAGGCACCTTGACAGGACCTCTCCTCCTGTTTATCATAAGACTGGGCTTTGCAGTCTGGAAGACTGAGCATCAGCAAGACCAGAAGAACCACAGCAACACCAAAGTTAACCGGAGATCGCGCCATCTTTCCCACTCACTTTCTCACTCCACTAAAAAAGAAACGGCAAAAAGTGAGCTTTCACATAATCCTCAGCATTCAGAAATTTCTGTCAGAGCGCGTATCCCACGACGTGACACTTATTGGTTTTGTCACAGTTTTAAACGCCCGAGTCATGCGAGGGTCCGATTCCAAAACATGGTGAAAGACCCCTCCTCTCCAAAACACACCTGAATTCCGGCAGATCCCGCCTTCTGCGTTCTGATTGGTTGATAGCGTGTAATTTCCTGCGCTTTGATTGGTTAGTAGCATCCAAACAGTGCCCACAGGCTGAGCGTGAGAATGAACTGACAAATACACTATGTGCCCAAAAGTATTGGGACACACTTGTTTTCAAGGCTTTGGGCTAGGCCCCCTACTTCCAGTGAAGCGCAATCTTAATGCCTCAGCATACCAAAACATTCTGGACAACGGCGTGATTCCAACTTTGTGGAACAAACGATTGGGCACAAATTTCCACAGAAACTCCAAACTCTTATGGAAAGCCTTCCAAGAAGAATGGAAGCTGTTATAGATGCAAAGCGGCGGACCAACTCCATATTAAAGTCTATGTATTTAAATCACTGATGATGTGATGGACAGGCGTCCCAATACTTTTGTTCATGTAGTGTATCAGCGAACAAATTAGGGAAGGGGGGTGGCTTACGGAAATTGAGTGGGAAACAAACAACCGGACGGTGCAGAGGCAAGATAATGCGGAGACCTCCCTTTTCCGGGAGAAAGTGGTCTCCTGATCTCTTTCAAGCGATTGATTTTTATCAGAGTGACTGAACTGAAGATCATGTGTCACGTCGTTAAAATAAGAGGTAGAAATAACACAAACGATGTGGATGAGAGTAAAAAAATAACATTTAATGCAGAGATGTCTGTAGATCAGTCTAACCAAAGCGGACACTTATTCCTTCACCCGTTTAATTCCAAGAAAGAGCAGACTGTATTGATTCTGTATTTTTTCATCATCCATGCACACCCATAAACACACAATGCAAACTGTAATTCACGATTATGAAGAAAAAATGCCTTTGTGTAAATGAAAAAGGGCTTATGATCTGACAAAGTTGCCTCTATTTTAACACAATGTCTGATACTATAATATTATTTATGATGATGATAATATTAATCATCATCATCATCATCACCGTAATGACAATAAATACACAGTATATA
>JBBJLR010000153.1:14583055-14611822 GCA_037577145.1 Brachypetersius gabonensis
GCACACATACACACGCGCATATATATATATATATATATATATATATATATATATATATATATATGTACGAGGTAATGCGGTGATGTTGCTTCACGTATACAGCACTGGCAAATTCATCATTCCGCATGCGTAACAGGCGCAATCTGTGCAGAAATCTGATGGACATGTGCTCCATCAACAGGTAGATCCTGAGGCTATGAAGTCCTCCCCGTTGGTGGTGCCGTGGCTGAGGCTGGTCCAGGCTGCGATAAACACGGCCGAGCAAAACACAGAGGCTTTCCTGAAGGCAGGGCAGCTGTATTTTCGGACCACTCGCCCTGTGAGGAGAGGAGAAGAGCTGTTCGTCTGGTATAATGAGGAGCTCTCTCATCTTCTAGGACTGAGCGAAATCAAGCCACCGGCAGGTGCAGACGGTGAGTAATTACGACCATACTTTTAACCAGTTGAATTTTACTACTAGACTCGTATCATCTATTTTCACTGATGATCTTCTTTTTTTATGCATACTCGTTTTCAAGTGTGGGTATAAGCAGCATCCCTACCCAAGTGGCTCCCTGCAGTGTCCAGCTCAGTTGTGCCATAAATGTAAATATTCGAGACCGAAGATGATCTCCCACAGTCTGACTAAACATTATTTATTTATGTTTATTACAGACAGTCATCAGTGGTCATTAACAGCACCCGACCAGATTAAAACTAAAATATCATGCAATGGAGCTCAGGCAGTGTGATTTGGCAAAGGTTTCTCCATAAAGAAGCTGTTTTTGTTTAATAATAATGATTTACTTTATTTATGTTTATGTTTATGATATTTGTATTTATTTTATTTTTACCTTTATGTTATATAGGCCAGTAACACTGAAGGCCAGCAATGAAGCATTTAGTGTGAAAGACATTCATGGAGTCACATCTTTAATGCTTCTCTCTCTTCCTGTGTGTGTGTACAGGCCTGTCCTGTGGGAGGTGTGGTCTGGCCTTCAGGAATGAAAACCCATTCCTTGCACACTGTCGCTTCCTGTGCTCTCAGGTCAGGCCAGCCACGGTGCGTGTGGACACAGAGCAGAAGCGCCAGCGTCGGGTCACCACCGACTTCCACAACATCGCCCGAGACCTGGAGCACCTGGAGCAGAAAAGGGCAGAGAAACGGAGACACGACGAAGCCCGTAGTCCACCCAGCAGAAAAGCAGTGTTACTGGAGAAGACCAACATCGACCACAACTGTGTAACACCTGGGTACAAAGACTACACACCCAGCCACAAAGACTACACACCCGGCCACTGTCCTGCAGAGCCCACCGTGAAATCCCCCAGCCTTAGACACACTTCCGAGATAAAGGGCAGCAAAAACAGTGCATTTGCGGAGATTAAGAAAGTGACAGAGCCAAAGGGTGACCATTCATTGTCTGTGGAGGTTAGGAGAGAACATCCACCTATTTCCAGTTACCACACGGAGCTGGGGGTCGAGGTCGAGACGGCCCTTCAGTCAGACTCAAGCGCCTTCACCTTCGTGCTGCCTGGCGGTGCGCATGTGCAGCAAAAGAGCGCCTTCTTCAAACCTGAGAAGCGCTCGGTGAGTACCGAGGGTCCCGGTCCTCTGCTCTGTAACCCACGTGAACTGCTGGACGAACCTAAGTCCAGCATGGGCTATAGGAACCTCTTGGCCTCTCACTTGTTCCAGGCTGACCCTGCTGGCGTCCAGTCCCTGGCGGCCGCTCCGCTTCTGTATGGACCGGAGCAGTGGGGTGGCGCGGTGGGCGGACAGCTGCGCACCGCCGCCTCCCTCACCGTCCTGCCTGCCACCTTCGGCTCACTGCAGGGCGTCTCCGTGCAGAACTGGTGCGCCAAGTGCAACCTTTCCTTCCGCATGACCTCAGACCTAGTTCTGCACATGAGGAGCCACCACAAGAAGGAGTTTGCCGCAGAGTCCCAGGCACGTAGGAGGAGGGAGGAGAAGCTCACATGCCCCATCTGCCATGAATACTTTCGCGAGCGCCATCACCTCTCGCGACACATGACTTCTCACAACTGAGGGAATAGTGTGGCTGACATGCATCGAAATCTTTCGTGCTTGTTGAGAAAAAAAAATGTACTGTTGAGGGTCTAGGAGAAGCTGTTTATCTGTTAAGGGTGGCAGACAGTTGTGACTGGATTAATTCAGTCTCACCTAATTTAAGAATGGCAAAATAGAGATATAATAAGCACTTTTACAGGGGGGCTTTTGGTGTGACCGCCTACAGTTTCTTCTACATAACCTAGATTACTTGATCAGGCCTGGGAGGTCATTTTGGTTAGGACAGATAAGTGTTTACCAGTCCTGAGGGTCCCAGACTATCTCTGCTTTAACATGGCTACTTCAACTCGGGACAGGGTTGTTAATGACCTGAACAGATGGATCAAATGAGTTGGAAGCAGGGATCAAATGTGCAGGGCAGTGGACTCCTAGGACCAGGGATTCCAACACTGGGCATTTAAGAAGACTTTACTGATCTAGGAATATATTACTGGTTTTAAACTGTAGCCTACAGTAAACGTCACCTAATGTACTTTGGATGCTGTATTGATAAGGAAAGTTGACTAATTAAAATGACCCAGGTTGAAATGAGTAGAGCTATTTGTGTTATGAGAACAATGTAAGCTCTTCGTGCTGATACCAGCTCATAGGATAGTAGCTGCTAGGCTGTTGTTTGGCTAGCTCACCACTAGGATCTTTGGATGTAACAAAGTCTGGCTATTTTGATCGTTTGATTACATTTTATTTACACAAACCTTAACACGTATTGAGATCTACACCATATGGAAAAAAGGAATTGGGACGCCTGACCATTACACTAACAGGGACTTTAATGACATTGCATTCAAATACACAGACTTTAATATGGAGTTGGTTCCCCTTTCCATATATAACACTTTGGCTTTCCACAAGATTTTAAAGTTTCAGTGGGAATCTGTGCCCATTCATTCTGTAGAGAATTTATGTTGGACAAGAAAGCCTGGCTCACAATCTCCGTTCCAGGTGTTAGATGGGGTTTAGGTCAGGACACAAATCAAGTTTTTCCACACTCAACTCATCCAACCATGTTTTTATGGACCTTGATTTGTGCACTGGGTCACAGCCATGCTGGAATAGAAAATGGCCTTCACTAAAATGGGTCTACAGATTTGGAAGCATATCGTTGTCCATAATGTCTTGGTATTAAGAAGCATTAAGATTGTACTTCACTGGAAGTAAAAGTTGTGTCCCAATACTTTTGTGCATATAGTGTATGTTTCCTCGGCTTCCAGTGACAGTGAGCCTCCTGTCGATGCAGAGTATCTCCACTAGATGGCCGCCGAGATCCACAGAGGAATCTCAGTGCCGGTACGAACATCCTTGGTGTGACTGTATCCAATGTCTAGTTGAATGGTGCCTTATAAATCTCAGGAACAGGAAATGTAAATATTAGAGATGGGAGACATTTGAGAATGTTTCCCAAATATTTAATTAACTTCGCTAACAGCCTGACTAAACCATTTAGTTAATGCTTTTATGACAAAGTCCTTTCAGCGTTTGCTTCTTTACTGAGTGGCCTGCTGTCTCTAACGTTAGCTGCTGCAATACAGTGGAAGTAATAATTTCTTTTAAAAGGTTTAGGGCTTGTTCTGTGATAGTTTCATGATCACAATGTCAAAAGACAGATAATGTGTATTTATTCGGAAAAAGAATTAGTGACATGTAGCCGTTGTTTCTGGTGTGGCAACCTATGATTAAAAATCTTCTGAGTGAGATTTCTGTGTGGCATTTATTGTTAGGTGTATTGATATTGTCACTAAGTACTTAAGTAACATAAATAAATTAGTGGTCAAAATATCTGTCGAAGTCATCAAGCTAAAGTCTTTGCATCTTTCTACAAAGATTTTTGTCTTTTGTTTCACCTGAATTGAACAGTATAATAGTTGAATGACTGTCATACTGCACCAGGTGTGACCTGGAGACCCCTTTAAACAATGGAGCACAATTGTCTGTTATCCAAGTACTGTACTTAGATTCAGAAAAAATGGTGGATGTGTATGTTCTGGAGAACAACAAGACAAGATGTTGCTTAATTACATAGCAAACTGTCTAGCAGCTGATTCTGTTCTTTCGTGTGTCATCCCTGTCTGAGTCGCGACTGAGACACTGATGGGGGCCTCAGAGGTGTGACAGTGAACTGAACAGATGGGCTTGAAGGAACCCCATTAGTCACTGTTACAGCTGCTCAGTCAAGTGACAGTAAAACCATTCTAAAAACATGAGAACATCATTATTGAAGTTGTTTTTTTTCTCATGCTGCCAGTGCCCATCCACAATAGTTCTCAAAAGAGTACTTTCACAGGGCATGCCCCCCTTACACTTATTCAAATATTCAATAAAAGTGACAAAAGAAATTTAAGCTGAATATATAGTTGAACGACTTGATCACTTGTTTGGTTGCGGCAATTCAATTTATATTACAATATATGGATTACAAAAACTCTAATGCCTCTCTCTTTCTCTTTCTTTTCGTCTCTCTCTCTCTCTCTCTCTCTCTCTCTCTCTCTCTCTCTCTCTCTCTCTCTCTAGAGTTGAATGTAAAATGAGCCTCTGACCACTGAATACAGACAAAAAAATGTCTCATTCACAGTCCTGTAGAGTGCGCTCTTCACAAAATTTTGAAGTAGAGCGTCAGAATTATCTGTGGATAGGGCAGGCTTCTTCCCATAAATGTACAAATAGGAGGTTATATATGGTCCATTACAGCTATAACTTCTGCCTTGTAATGCACAAATGAAACTAATAGGTTTCTGCTTGTCTCTGCAAATATCCTGAGGCTTTCCCTCACTAAAGCGACAAACCACCTCTGTGGCTGTTAAATGAGGCGAGTCCTGGGTAGCAGGAGAGCCCTCAGAGAGAGTTCATGGGGAAGTTAAACTTTCGACCTCACTGCAAAATTCTGAAGGGCTATGTGTTGTCATTTTGTAAGAAAATTAAACAATCAAGCAAAATAGCAGTATAATATTGCCATGAATAATAAGCGGACTGTTTTCAGTACACTCTAATCAGTTGAGGAAGGAGCTGGTTCTGATGTATACAGAAAATCCTCTGTTCACTCATAAGGAATTCTTTCTCATGCATTAATTGATTTGCCCTCATTTGGAAAGTTAAATATTGGTTTTCAGTGACTGCATAGTATTTACACAGCGATGAAGCCTCTGGTGTCCAAGAGTTCTAAAGAGATCTGAATGTTACTAAATTACTTCCCAGGAGAACTGTGTGCTGGGGAGTACCTGTTTGGGAGCGTGTCTAGCTTTGCAACAGGTTTTAGAAGGTAATTATTCCTATATATATGCACAGACACACACACACACATGGAAAATATCTATTTTGATGTTTGGCAACATTTTAATGAGTAAGAGGAAGTGGTTTTGCCAAAAATTGCAGTAACTCACAACATATTTAACTGATTCTTCAAAATAAGTTCTTAATGTGATTTTAGGATTTTACTTTTTTACTTTTTTAATTTTACCATCTTCTGCCACCCTTTCGCTCTTTCCCACTCCTCCTGTACCACCAAAAGCTCTCCTGGGCTATACTGTTCACTTTATTCTCACTGTGGATTACCATCGCATTGCTCTGTTTCAGCCACTCTAATGAATTGAAACCTTTGTGAATGTTAAATATCTGATTATTGTATTTCCAGGATTTTTCTTACTGTATATGACTTTATATCTTAAATCCATCTTTCACACCCCCCTCAAAGGACCTTTGCTTGCTAAACACACTTTACGTTATACAGAAGTTTTTTAAACTTAGATTCTTCACATTTTTATATCTTATTTGCAAAAGAGTTTATAGAATCAGCAAATTAATTTTTATAAGTGTAAATTATAGTTAAAATCTAATTAACTTGCTAGTAATTGTTCAGAAAGTTACTCGTCCTCTATAAACTACCAGCGGTAGAAACAGTGCCCTTACATTCTGTGGCTTACGCTACAAGTTATTTTTTAAGATGCTTTTTACACCTGTAAGTTTACAAATAAGTTGTTTTACACCTACAACTTATTTTAGTCTTTTAAAATGAGTTTTTACTGATTTTTATTCTTTATACTTTTGCTCTTTATACTTTTTATGCTTACTTCGTGTCTATAAGGTGTGTTAAATGGCCTATGTATTATATATAATGATTTCATGAGTGTTGTGGGTATCCATTTTTACTGAACTGTTCAGCATTTAAATGGATCTGTTTCATCCATTCTGTTGCTGCGTCTTGAGTCAAAGACTTCTCACAATGAGTGACATCATTCACTGGGAAAAGCCTTAACATCCTGTAGCTGGAGTCTGGTCCTTGAAGGTCTTGGAGAAGCAAGGACTCACCGTTGATGTTCAATTTCAGAATTGTGCTTCCTTTCAGAGAGTAATGTATATTGTCCCGCTGCGCTAGCTATTCAGTGATCTTTTTCAGAAAGGCTTGTTTTATGGGTGCTCAGGTAAATACCAGGACAGCATACAAGTAAAAACAAGACGTTTAGTAACACAGCTTGTATTTTTATTCTACAGTTTTACTATACATATGGCTAATTCCATTTCATAATTTAACACACACACCTATGTACAAAAATACAGCCTCTAAAATAGATCATAGTGAATTAAAAGTCATCATATGTTTTACATACAGACACATTCACGCCAAATATTTCATACTTATACTCACTTAATTAAATACTATTATGTAGAAATGAATAGAGAGATAAAATAGCAAACATTCCCCTCGTTATCCACCGTGGATGCTTGTATTACGTCTCTAAAGTAAGACAAATTCTTAGAGGATTTAGTGCATCAGTGACCTTGGTGAGTAGTCTACTTATGACACACAATGGCTTGGAAATATTCCAAATATAACTTTTGAATATGAGTAGATTACTGTTCAATGTTTAACAGTCGTGAAACCAAATCCTGGTTTCAAAGCCGCTTTATTAGTTTTGAGACTGAAAGGGCAGATAATGTTTAGAGTTCTGCCAGTGCTTTGTAATGCATGCTCCACATGAAAGCTCAGCTGGTTAAGAAGGCTGTAGGTGTATTGAATTTGATACTACTTAAAGTAACTCAAACCAAGTCCTTTGCATACTCATGACTTATAGCATTAAGAGTGCTACATTATTATTTTCAGTCCAAACATTTACAGGAACCCTTCTTCCATCATCAAATGCCTACATGGTATTTAACAAACCTTTTACTGTTGTACTAATGTTGGAGTATAGGCCATGAACAATCACTATAACCAAGAACCATCGTAAAATCATGGTTCGAAGTTTATATATACAAAAAAGCAGCAATGCAATGTTTGGTGAACATCTAAACCATGGCTTTAACAAATTTTACACACATGGTTTTCTCATAGGAACTGTTCACCAAAGTGGAACACATCACAGATTAAAAGAAAAACAATAAAACACAAAACAAAGCAAGTTTGATTTAGGAGACTGGAAGCTGTAATAATCAGTGTCAGGGAAGGTGAACACCTTGAAACACAACTCTGCAGTGTGCACTGTCCAGTACGTGTGAACTACAGACAATATGCCTCTTCACGTTTAGTTCTGGTGTTGTAATCACCTGTCAGTGACCACCAGCTCTACCGACAGGCACACGTCTCCACAGACATGTTGGGGTAGATCTTCAGAACAATGTTTTTGGACTCGTCCAAGAACAGGACACTGAGGGGGTTCATTTTCTCCGGGACACAGCAGGGCTCAGGGATGCCTGGAATGATCCCGACTGTCTTCACGATGCTCTGGATAGTTGCATGGTTGGAAGGGCGAACAACCTACAAATAAAAACATATCAACAATGTAAAAAAAATGGAGCAAATTACTTTTTACTTGGAAAGTAATTTTACTTTGAGTGGAGGACAATTATGCCTTATAACTCCCCCCCCCGACACCCCACTCTGAAGCGCCCCTGGTCTATTTCAAGAATGAAAAAGAAGAAATCGAGAAAACGTGTCCAAAAACCTTTAAAACACCCATTAAGGTTAAAATGATGTGAATGTAATTACACCTAAAGTTTGTGTGCTTCAGTTAAGCTGGAACTGAATACCCTCTGAAGGGATTCTTTGTTCAGAGTTCCTGGCTACAAGCGTCTTTCTAAGTAATTTTTAAATACTTCAATATGTCTGAACTATTCCCTCTGACATATGTGAGGTCCTTGTGGCCAGTGTATTGTTGGACTTTCTGACCTTAGGTATGGGGAATTCACACGTTCCGGCGCAGTAGTACGCATCAAAGGACTTCGGGGACAAGATCCACTCGCTCCAGCCAATATCTGCAAAGTCTACCTTCAGGTACCTCCTCGAGCAGCTGCGAGGCTCTTTCCATTGTCTTTTCCGTGCTTTCTTCATGGTTTTCTCATCAAAGCTGAGAACCTGAGACTTGTTCAGTCCATCAGCGTGCTCTTGAACTTTCTTCCTCCGTTCTTTCTTGGAGGGTTTTGGCTTCAGCACTTGATAATTGCTTTCCCACAAGTCGTGCTGCTTGAGACTGTCATACTCCACCTCAGGGAGTTCATTGTTCTGGATGGGGTCAGGAAAATACAAGTCCCGCTTGACCCGCATATCAGGTGAAGAGTTTGGAGACAGAGTGGTGTGTTCATCTGCAGGGAAAGGGTCATACCTCTGTAAGCTCATGCCCACACTGTTGGGCTCTGATATGGCAAGGTCATTGGCATATACCAGAATATATGGCAGGCTGGATGCTGAGAGCTGGTCCTGATACCGCTGGTACTTTTCTCCATAGTCAAATTCCAGCGTTATAACATGCTCATTCCTAGATCTAGCCTCCTGAATAATGTGAGAAATATCCTTGGTCTGCCATACCCCTCTTCTGTGAGGGTACAAGGTAATGTTCCCAAGCAATGACCCCAGAGAAGAACCAGAGGAAGGACATCGAAAAATTAGACGAAAGGAGGGCAACTGGTGAAGGTTCTGGATGCGACAGGAGGGGTTCTTGAGGCGCTTGCAGAACCAGGACCTCTGACGGGGGCGTTTGTCAAAGAAGAAATGGAGTGTGGTGGTGAGAATCACCTCGGACTCCAGGAGGGAAGTTAGATTCAACTGGTACGAAACTCTCTGCTCCACGTTTTCTGTAGAGAAATGGAGAGCAACTGCTGAGTTTCATATTCATTATGAAAATAGACTTGAACAACAGGCTTTTTGTTCAGTTTGCCCATTTCTGAGGAAGCACAAAGAACTGAGGTGATATGTTACTCCTGGAGCAACTAGAACCATATGGACATGATTATTTACGTTTCCTTATGAGCACGCTTAGAATCTCATAATAATGTGATCTCTTTAATAGGCCTGCAGACAAAAAAACAGTATAAGAATCCCTTTCTGTTAGATATAATCAACTTTAGAGTCTACACTTTTTGAAACAATGACAAGCAAGAAACTTAATTAATGATATTTACTCTGTCTCCTTATGTAATATATCATATGCAGCCTTAGATAAAAATCAAAGTAAAAAATAATATCCACAGCACAAAAATGACATTTTAAATTAGTTTTAATGCGCAATTTATACATATTTGATGGGCTGTATTAGACATATTGGGGAAAATTAAAATGTTGTCATAACTTCTGCCTATAATTTCTGTAGATATGTATAGAAATAAAATATATAAAACAATTACGTATTTGTTTCTGCAAATGGACAGTAATTGTCCATTAACATATAGAGTGTGTACTTATTTTCACAACAAGTGCAATTGCCCACACACTAAATGTGATTTGTCCTGCCTCCCAGTTTTCATTTAACCAACTGTGATCACACAAGGTGGGGTGTGGGTACCACCAGGTCTTGGAACAGTCTCAATCTGGTATCTTTGCAGATTTTTCTACATACACTGGGCCAACATCAGCAGCTATAGAGAAACTTGACGGGGTTCCTACTTCTCCTTAGCATGTGAGAATCACTGCAGTTTGTGGCACTGTGCATCCTATGCATCAGTCTCAAGATACAAAACTGCACGTTCAATTAAAAGTGAAAAGCTACTCACCAAGCCTGGCTTTAAAACTCCTCACAGTGTTTCCGTCTCTGGGTGCGTGCACTTCTCCGCTGTACATCTCGTACAGTTTGAACATGTGTTGTGTCACCATGTCAGTGCCATCATCAGCACCATGCGCTGCTCCCACTGCACAACGGAGCGAAGAAACAAACAGGTGCACCAAAAAGACACCTTTTAACCCCATATTAATAATAAAAAAAAAACAAAGCTCAACGAGAATCAGAAGCCAAATAAACAGCCAGTGAAGAGTCTAAACCCTCTAAAGGTCTTTAAAACGCTTAGTACTTTGCCCATCCGCAGTGAACGTATTTTCCATTTACAGTCTCCGCTCTTTTTCCTTCAGGTAGGTGATGTTTTCGAAGTTTTTTTAATTGTCTCCCAAACGCATGTCCAGCTGTATCTCTGTCAACCTGTTGAATTTGCACTTGTTTCGTCTGAGCGCCACACAGCGTGGGACGGGCCATATTCTACCGGAGGCGGTGACGTCAACAGCCTCTCAGCCTATAGGAGTGGAGATGGATTCAAGGGTCCACAGCACAACCCAGTCTGATGGGCCTCCAGAAGAAACCCTGGCCCACATGTGAAACCTGAAGCTCAATAATGATGATGATCTCAGAGGGTTCCACAGTGCTGAGATTCTGACTGTGGCTTACAGTACTGTTTCTATGAAAAAGCCTACAATATCTTTTGTCTTTTGTCAAGTGTGGCTGGATTAGACAGTGATGCCTAAGCTTTATTCTGACTTATTTGGTGTATAGGACTATATATTTATATCTGGGCTATATCTTTCTGTAACACTCTTAAAAATGAAGTTCTCCAAATGGAAGCTTGCACTTCTAGTGGAGATTCATTAAAATCCTAAAGATTGTTTACACTTGCGAGTTCCAAATCTCACATCAAGGATGTCGAATGGTTCTCTAGGTTGCAGAAAGTGGTTCTTCGATGGCTTTGATCCCACTTTTATTTTTAAGAGTGAATTTTAAAATTAAACAAAGACTAGAGTGAGAACACTCAAATGATTTTGTGCATTTACAGTTTTAACTCAAACGCATGTGCTGCTTAATTTGATGCTGTTCAGTATGTGACACCACACCAAGGGAATGGCCTCGTCACCTCTGGTTTTATTTATTTATTTCATTTATTTATTTATTTTCTTTTGGGGTGTCTGCAGCGGCAAGCCTACAATGCAGTTCTGTGAAATGCTCTGGGCTCCAGTGGAGAGTCTGTAACTAGCCTGGCTGTTTCAGAGGCAGTGCACCATTAAACACCTCCTTTGGCCCTCAGGGACCCCACTGGAGATTCCCTTCCCTTCACACTTGAATGTGCCTTAAATCTGTAGTAAACTCCAGAGACCTTGCCCACTAGGACACTGTTACTGAGTGAATCAGAGAATAAATCATGGAGGGGGAGAGCTAACACTCTGTCGCTGTATTTCCTCACAGCTTTTTATTGTCGAACTGTGGGTAGCCGAAGCCATTAAGCTTCAGAATACTGCAACTCTTTTAAAGACGAAGAAAAGAGAGGACGGGGTGAAGGAATTCAAATGAACTCTGGGTCATGGAAGAGCTTCCATTCCTGAATGTAGCCGATCAGCGGGATCTCTGGTGGTACCTATAAAAGTGTTGCCTTGTTTTGGCATGCTGTTCTTTTCTCATTAATGTGAATGGCTTCTCAATTAAGTCTCTTGCCAAGCCGTGATGTTAATAAATAGTTGGCTGGGAAGAAGTCTCAATGGGACTAATGCTCTTAATATGTTTGTTGCTTATTACCAAACAGTTAGTAGCCCCATGGTCTTGTAAACTGTTCTATTATTTTTATTTGGACACTGCTCTTCTATCCATTCACAGACTTTGTGACGAACTTGCTGGTAAAGAACCAAATCTATCAGGGGTTCAAATGGCATGAGAATGTTAATATTTACCTCTTATCTAAATTATTTCAATATGGGAAGGAAAATATTTATTTCATTCAAGTGCAGTGAGTTGAGACCTTTGCTCACAAGTGCATTGTTCTGGTGAAATCTGTGCTTAGTTAGAAAAAGTTGACTTTCTTTTGATTTACAACTCTGGTTGCTCAACAAATAATCACATTTGAGAAAGCACAAGACTAAAGTGTGACGTTTGTATCTCCCATCCAGCCTTTTAAGTATTCTTTTATTTGTTTTGTGGCGAACCAATCATAATTAAGAGCATGTTGTTTAGAGAAGGGATTCAGGAGCGAGTGGTGTTGTTAGGCTTGCATGTCTTAGAAACGGAGTTGAAACGTTTGGAATGGTCATTGCGGTTTGCATGGAAATTGTAAAGGGAGTATTCAGTTTTCTGAGGCTTTTTTAATGCAGTGTGCTCATAAGACACAAACGTTAGATTTACTATGTGGGAAAGATTTCAATTTTTTTAACAGCACAACTTTATCGTTAAGATTGTAACAAGCCCTCTGCTATTATTATGGAAAGAACATGGATTCATGTGTCTTCTTATACAGGGATGTTCTTTTTCATACATAGTTCAGAACAAGCATATCTTTATTGCAGTTATTGAGAATAAAGTTGGGCGTTGATTCTCTTCTTCATTAAATGCTCAAATCACACAACTTAGACAAACTAAATTGGCTCATTGAACACCATGTTTCAGAATCATGGGCATTAACATGCAGGTGCTACACATTTGAAAGCTATTAATTGTCTAAACTGTGTTTGTTTGTTGCAGCAGTAACATTATTTTTCACTCAAACTAAGGGGCCTACCTGAACCTTGGATAACAGCCCCAGACCATTATATATCCTCCACCAAACTTTACCATGCACTATGCATTACAAAAGGGAACTTTCTACTGGTGACTGTTAAACCCAGATTAATCTATGAGACTACTAGAAAGAGATGCATGGCTTGCATTACAGCAGCAATTCTCAACCTGTGTGTCACAACACACATTTGAATAATTCAAGTTCTGAAAAGGTTGTGAGGTAGAGCTGGAAATTTGAGCATTTTAAAACCAGCAAGCTCCTAGACTGATCCACAAGATTTCCCAGCTCCTATCCTTGATTGAATCTATATAAACAGGTTTTAGGAACTGCTTAGCCCAAAACGAGTGTAGAAGACGAGTGTAGAAAACTCAACAAATCAAAGAAGCTAAACCAAAGACACTTAATTTAAAATTCACTTACAGATTTGTGTGATGGCCATTAATTGGTGTAAGTAGCAGATTGTACTGCACACTTGATCATAGCACCCCCATCAACAAAATTAGCTAGCTTAAACACGGACACATTTTTAAAATCTACTAGATTGTGCAGTGCTCAGGATTTTCTCAAGTACTGCTTGAGAAATTTTTGCCTACAGAGTTAAACATAATTGGCAAAAGCCATTCTGTGTCCTGTGCAATTAAATATGTGCTAACAAAAGCATGAAGTCTTCAAGGTCACAGAGGCATTTAGAAACAAAACATTCCAAATAAAAAATATAATCTTCTGGCCTTTCTAAAGATAAAAGTCAAAATCTTAAAGCCTCCCAAAATTCTTTTGAATGAACATGCACAGTATAAGAGAAGGTACTATTTTATTAACTTTTATTAACAAAATTAAAGATCTTAAGTGCCAGATAACTAATTGTCTTTCAGCTAGCTGTTTTGCTTTTCAGCTCGATGAATCCACTGACATGGCTGATCTTACAATTTTGCTGGTTTAGGTGCAGTTTGTAGGTGCTGATGTCCTGAAATCCTCTACTGCAGCAGATTTTTTTTTCTGCATTGGACATTTTTTTAATTCAGAGCACTGAGCTGGACAAACTGCATTGCCTTTACAACAGACAAAGCAACTTCAATGATAGGCAAACAGGTTCTGGATGTAACCGCAATAGACACAACTTGGAATCATATGATTTTTTACACAGAGAAGCATTCATGGCTAAAGACATGGTAAAATAGGTTCACAAAAGAAGTTGTGAAAGTTTTTAAAACAAAGTGTATGTCTTAAGACAAGTGCATCAAGCATAATGCAAAGAATACATGGTGTTTTTTTCAGGAGATGGGCATGAACACCTGCTATCATGCTACAGTTTGTTGAATCACCAGGGGAAAGTATTATCCTGAGCTTAGAAGCTCAGAAGGGAGTTGGCAGCCTTTCTTATGGATAGGAAATCAGATCTAGCATTAAAATGTAATGATGTCCTGAGGATTCCTCTTCTTTCTTCTCTTGCAGACATTTTTTGATTACTTGAATCCATCATTAAAGAGAGGGAACACAACTGATTTGAGCAAAATCAACCCCTTCATGGGCTTTGACCATCTTGAGAAACTGCAAGAGTGTTTTTGTGCTTAGTTTAGAGGAGAACTCACTGGCCCAAGAGTGGATACGAGACCCATTCAGAGTTGATACTGAAACCATGACTTCTCAAGTTATTGCTCAAGTTATTATGTGATTCAGAAGAAGCTCTCAGAGTTGAGTCTCCCTCACCTTTGGTACAGCATTGCATGTGGGTATCCTGCTCTTGCTAATGGTGCAATCAGAGTAGTTTTGCTTTCAGCACCACATATTAACGCATGTCAGGCTTCTCTGCTCTCAGCCATCAGAAGAACAAAAGCAGAAACAAATTGAATGTTGAACATGACCTCTGGTTTGTCTTCTGTTACCCCAAAATTTGACAGGTTATTCAAAGGAGGCAGTTCCATGGTTCTCATCCCGACAATGTGTGTCACAAAATGAACGTTGATATTCCATTGTTATTTTACTAAATCCATGTAAACCCATTTTCCAAATGCTAGAACAGCTTATGTCATATCATAAACGTTTGTTTTCAATTGTCAAATCGTAGTAAACATGATGTTAATTCAGACCTATACTTGATATAGGGTCCTGACTGAGGTGGCGTTCTCATTTCAGCCAACACTTGTCATTGCCTTTAGTGTTCTTAGGGTTATGTGCAGCTGCTCGGCCACGGCAGCCTATTTCATGAAGCTCCCAACTCATTGATCTTGTGCTGATATTGTGTCCAGAGGCAGTTTGGAACTGTAGTGATGGAGCAGAAAATAGTCGATTTTTATGTGCTACTACAATTTTTTCATGGTCTACTGCTTTGTGACAGAGTTGTTGTTACTCCTAAACACTTCCATTCCACAATAACATCACAGTGACCATGCACTTGACATCATGACAGTGCTAGATGTCCATGGAGTTCACATGGATATGTGCTAGATTTTACGTATGCGTTATCAATTAGAGAACTCGAAACACCTGAGTTCAATAATACAGGTCAACAAAAACATTTTTTTGCAATCATCTGAAACCACAAGACCACTTTTCATGCTGATTTCAGATCTGCTTTCGTTTTTTTTCTGTCTCATCAACTTTTTGAATTATGAATAACATGAGATGTGCAATAGACTTGTATGTGTTTTTTATTAAACTGCAGGCACCAATCAAGTAACTGTTTCAATGTTTTCAGTGTGAAGTCAGACAGGCACACACTGTGGCATAAATATAATGATCAGGGTCAGTCATCTACCACTGTTTCTTCAAAAACGCTTAGTGTATGAAGATTATTATTATAATATAATATTTTTATATCAACTATCATGCAGTATAGAACTAGCTTCATCACAAAAACTGTACGTGCAGGAATCAGCATGAAAAACACAACAAACCCCACATAAATGTATCTTTGATCTTGACCTGTTGATCTGCGTAATTAAAAGGGGCATTCATGTACTTTTGGCCCTATAGTGTGTGGATACAGACTTATATGGTCTGCCCATTAAAGATATTTGCGCTGAATAAACCAGAATCAGGAAACATTATTTTAGAGTAACCAATTATGAACATTGTATAATTGGTAATTAAAAATATTACAGAAATCATGTTAAATCTGCTTTAGCCTCTCAATACGTTTGGTAAATCTTGTTTGTCACACATTTCTGATGTTTCTTTAAGTGAGCACAGCAAGTACGCTGTTTTTCTTGATAATGAAATGGTTTCCAAAGTGTCATGGCCCTGCACATTAAGTGTGGCACTGGTGCAAATATATATTAAATAGCCATCTGTAACTGTCAGAAACTGCAACCCATTACTAAAAAGGAGCAAGTAAATTATTGGCTGCCCCTTCTGTTTGCCTTTGCCCTTCCCAGTTTGTATTGGCTATATGGCAATGTGAGGAAAACTCAATTAGCCCTGCAGCTCTTTACTCTATCCGGCTGTTCATCAATCACTTCATTCTCAAAATGCTGGGTTTTTTAGACCGTCATGTAATCAGTGGAACAGTCATTTAAACTGCTACACTAAATGTACGCCTGAATGACTGTGTGGGCCGCTCTTGTTTTGCCCTCCAAATAGTGTGTTCAGCAAGCAGACTAAAAATGGTGTAAAGTGACTTTTGATGGATGGTAATCTGCATCACTGTTACACATATCTGGATTTGTCATCCTATAAAAAGTTGATCTGAAATGCAGTTTAAAGCTATGTCATTTAAAGGATTTTTATAGGAGAAGCATGCTATTATAAGTATCAACTTGTTTATCATTTACTTAAAGGAATAGTTTGACAAAAAACGCTTTCCCTTTTAATCAGTGTCAACATTTTTTATATTTAAATTTTGCTTCTCTAGTTTAAACTTGGAGCTACGAGACCAGTGTTATTTACAGTCACGTAAATACCAGTTAAGTAAAGAACAGTCCACTGATGTTGTATACAATGACTCTAAGCAGTGCCTTTTTTTTTCATTATTATTTTTTTTTAAATCATTGTGTATGACTTGTATCCTAAACCACAAACCACATAAGTCTGATGACCTTACTGAAGAGCTGGATGTGGGTTAGGAGAAGTTTTGTAATGTATTTATTGCATCTACGTTATGAAAAGTTTGAATGCTATGAAGATATTGACTTTTGCGACTTATCTGATGTACATTATTAATTTCTTCTGATTGACT
This sequence comes from Brachypetersius gabonensis, assembly GCA_037577145.1. Lineage (NCBI taxonomy): Eukaryota > Metazoa > Chordata > Actinopteri > Characiformes > Alestidae > Brachypetersius > Brachypetersius gabonensis. The sequence continues at coordinate 14,600,026 of JBBJLR010000153.1, forward strand.
GGTTGCTCAACAAATAATCCCATTTGTTGTTTAAGTAGATGTTTAAAGTGTGACGTTTGTGTCTCCCACTTGCTATGTGGTGAACTATTTATTAACAACATATTGTTCATAGAAGAGAATTAGGAGTGAGTGGTGTTGTGAGGCTTGCATGTCCCAAAACTGTGTTTGGAAAGGACACTGTGGTTTGCACGGAAATTGCATAAGAAGTATTCATTAGTTTTAATGAATACTGATGTGTAATGAATGTAATGTGTTCATAAAACACAAATGTCATATTTACTATGTGATAAAGACCATAGTATTTCTATGTTTTTAATGACAACTTTATTGTTTTTGTTACTCTCAAACCCTAGATCAGTAGGTACAGATCTGTTCTCTCCCAACCTGGTGTTGCCTAGAATCCAAAAACACATACACAGCTCTACTGACTTTAATAAAGAGATGGATGTGGATTAAAAGAAGTTTAAGGGTCATATGTAAAGAAAAGATCTCATTCACCTTTAACTTCCAGTATTTTTTAGCAACATTAGTTTTGTAGCTACAGTTCTAAGCTAATGAAGCAAAAGTTGGACTCCAAACACATCTTGGCTGATCATCTACATCTGAGGTAAGTGGAAGTTGTGTACATATATATATTTTTGCCAAACTATTCCTTTAATATTGATTTAAAATGTTTAGTTTGGTAAAGACTAAGAGCTTTTTTTTCTCACAAAACTTTGGAAACCATTGAAAACGCTCGTACTAATTGGGAAAAAGAAAAGAAAAAATATATATAATTGGGAATATATATATATATATATTTACTGTATTATAATTGCAATGTGGTTTCTTCTGTCCTCCTTGTAATGAAACAATGCATTTATCTTCTCATCTTTTATTCTTTTATAAATTACAGCATAAAAAAGAGACGTTTCAGCACAGACTGGCAAACCTCTGATCCAAAATGGGACCGTATACCTGTGATGTGTATGCCCAGGATCCGGGTGAGAGATCTGTTAACATGGTCACTTCCCTCCTGTCTGTCCCGTCCAGGCCAGTGGCCCAGCAGCAGAAGGGATGAGATAATTTGGCTGTGCAGGGGAGATGCAGTGTGGCCCATTGTCCTGGTCCTGAAGTAATAAAACTCTGCTGCGTTGTGCCTAACATGATTTCACCCCTCGCGACTGTGATCACTGGGCTTCCTGCACCAGCCTGGCTTTGATCTTTGGCTCCCTGTCAATCAGAATTAGTTATCCTTCAATACCGACCCCTCCTCGCTCCGTGTAGAGTCCGTCCTCAGAACAAACCCTGCTTTGTGTTTGCTGAACGTCTTCATGAAAGAAGCCGCACCATGACGTTGGTATTTCTCGGCAGCCATATGTCAGTTTTACTCATCTGCAAGCCAAACCTTTCACTGCTATTAAAGATATGCAGCTTAGTGCTTGCTGCAGTTCTATATGTCTGTGGGTGTCACAGAAAGTAGGGGTTGCTGAACAGATGCATGGGATTCTGGCGGCGGCAGTTGACTGGAGTTGGAGATGATGATGATGATGATGATGATGATGATGATGATGATGATGATGACGACTCTGTGACAAGCTGACACGCTGAATGAGGTAAATGACAGCTAAGTCATTTTGTCTCTGACCCCTAGGCTCCCCTTGGCAGGAAATGTCAGACAAAAGACCATACATTCATGTAATGGTTCCAAATTCAACTGATGTTTATATCAAGAACAGTTTGTTATTTAGGATGCTTACATGTACGAATTAAAGTACATTTTCAGATGGTATTTATGTTAAGTGTTCCTCAGTTGCATAAGCATGCCCTTAACCTTTTTTGTCCTAGCGAAGCCTCCTTTTTGCAGCAAAATCAAAAAATCACAGTGTTGCAACTAAATTAATCAATGACGTTTAAAGAGGGTATATTGTTCTTGCCTTAGGTTGTTCTAAGTGCCAAAAAAACGATGTCATAGTTCTCCAACTCTGCACTACCATCTATTATTTTGTCTACATCAAATGCTAGTTGCCTTTCATTAATGGTGCATATGCTGGAGATTGAGTTTAGATAGAAATATTTGTGTTAAGGTCTGTAGAGGTTGGTAAAAACCATTCAGTCATAAAGATACTTGATCCCACTTCTCCCACTGTTTCAGAGGAAGCCCATTCATTTCAAATCATGTCTTGCGAATCAGAGTGAGAGAGTTAAGTGGAGCTGGAGGTTCCATTTACAAGCCAATCAAAGCATAAAGGATTTTTGTAAGCACGACTACTGCCGATGTCTGCATTTTTATATGCTGAAGAGAAAAACAAAATAAAAAATCTAATTTGAAGTTTCTGCTGTTTTAACAAGTTTGGGAATGTTTTAGGTTTAACACATATGTAGCGTAAACTGAAAAACTGGCTTTGGTCACGAACAACACAATTCATGCAGTTAAACAAACACAAGAGCTTTTGTAGCACAAAAGACAAACAAGCATCATTCACATATTTTACACACAAATACACGAAGTTAAATATATGACTGTCCAACAACGCCAGGCCATAGCTTTTATTTTATTTCATTTTGATTTAAAGTTTCACTGCTACTATGAATATGAAGCCTTCTCAGAACTGTTCTTTTTCATTTTTTTATTTGAAGGACATCAATCATAAAAATAGTCCAGCTGTTTTGAAATAATCGAATCTCATGTACTATTTAAAAAAATGCCATACACCCTGTGGTCTAGATGTGTACTTTATAGATAATGAATCAGCAAAAAATACATTTGAATTCTCTAGTCTGCATGTCACAAACATCACCCCCTGTGCAACTATCTATTCTATTCAGCTTTCTGCAGTTTAACCCCCCCATCCAAATTGATGTTATAAGTATTTTAGCCTGTCTGCTTTTTGAATTAGGCCCAATATAGAGCAGCCAGTAAGAGCAGAAATCATGTATGTATATCAGCACAAAAAACTTAATTCTTAATTCTACGTAAGAAAGATCAAAACCTGAATGTTTCTAGTACCTAAACATCATAAGTAGGCCTAGGGGGAAAATGGAAAATACAATGAAAATAGAAGAAAATAGATGGCCTATAAGTGGAATGAACATCATTATAAAGTAGCAGACTAGGAACTGAGAAATAATGTATTATATAATACATTATGCTATTGTAGATTAGCATAACGAAAGCCAGGCCTAACCCTTTACTAATGTGTTTTAAGCCTGCTCCTTCATTTTAGTGTACTCAAAGGAGAACGCTGAGAAGAACACTTAATGGATACATGCTTGACTATGAAAATATGGTGCACTGTGTTCTCAGGAACTGCCAGCCTCAGAAGCCAACAGTTCTAGCTGTTGCTTTTTTTGCTGACTAAAAGTCTATGTACTGAGTGATATGAAGAATCTGATGCAATTTCTCCACAATAAGTGGCTACTTCTGCACTTTTCGACTGTGTTTCGTGCAGAATTACTTTACTATGACTTTACTCCCCGCACAACTTTTCAGTTTGCCTGTAATTTGTGAAAGGCAGACAGTAAAAAACAGACCACATTAAAGAATCTCCTCTTGACGGTGACATGATAACAGTCTCCGCTGTTTAAGTTTGTGTGGCCTCCCACTCCCTTAGCAGCACATGAAAACACACTTCGCAATTTATTTCAAAGCTTGCCATCAAAAAAGCATCCCTGGGAAAAACACCACAAACGATGTCTGATCATACCCTGTGCATAGAGCAAGATTACTTTGCTAACCGATCTCAGCCTCTGACGTCTAGACACATTCAACACGTCCTTTACCTGTCTTGTTTTTTAAAAGGGCCGTTTGAAAACCTCGCCAGTAAAAATACACAGACGGCCAGAGTTACAGAGAGGGAAAGAAAAGGTAATGCTACCTTTGGGTATTCAGATTCATTGAGTCTGTAAAATATACGCTACAGTGAGAAGCGTCATAGCAGGAGATAAATCTGATTAGTGCTATCATGGGGATAAAGCAATACAAGAAGGACCTTAGACCTTTTTTGTTTTTTTACCAGTCCCACCATTTGTTATTTACAGCTATATAATGTATGCCAGTGTATCCCTTTTTATTATTGTACATCCGATACATATTCACAAGCTTCTGCATGTCAGGGGAGATCGCATTTTATGTCCTTGAACACCATGGATGATGGCTCTAACAGAGAGAGAAGACAATCGTGGCTCTGAAAGACATGCCTTATAAAGTGGTCCTAGCACAGTTCATGCTACAATGATATCTGTCAAAGGGGTCTCCAAAGGGGGGTTATGGTGACCTCCCTCTAAGCAATGAAAATAACAGACCGGAAAAAGAGTGCTCATTTGTTTCAAAGGGGAACATATTGAAAGCCTTTTTTATTTGTGATAAATCTGCAGATTTGTGATAGGAGTCGTGTTTTTTGAGAAACAGTGGGATGAGGAGAATAACAACGCAGACTCACAGCAACACTCTGTTCAGCTGTTGAGCAGTGAGCCTAATCCGTGCAATTTTAGAGGGACGTCACCGAGCATGAGATCCAAGGCTATTTGGTTAAATTGCTATGTAATGGCGAACATTAGAGTTCAGTTACACCTGATATTCCCAGATGGATCAGTGAAGCAGCGTCAGAGAGGCTGCAGTCCAGTCCTTCACATGAAAGAGAAAAAACTCACATGAGGTAGAAGGAAGTGCAGACCTTTCAGAATGTTTTCTTAAACCTGTTCTATGAGAATAATATTCATTTAGGGCAGACAAAACAAACAACAAAAAAACCCTCTATAACCCCCCCCCCCCACCCCCCCAAACATTGCTTAGCTTATCAAAGACAATTCAATTATTATTTTTTTTGTAATGCTGTGGCTTCTGTATGATCTCGATCATGTATATATTCCTTTTTTCCTTTTGCATTTTACAAGGAACGTTGTTCTCGGAAATATCCTTGCATGTTTCCAGTTAAGTGTTGGTCATGAAGCAATTTAGCATTACGGTCATTCGAAATGATCCATTATTTAAAAAAAAGGCTCTGCCAATGATTCCAATCATGGACTTTGGATTTTCTTATTTCAACCATTTGCTGAAATGTCAAAGTATGTTGTCTTGAAGCGGTGTGAATGTTTCACACAGTCCTGCTCTCGTCATCTTACCAATCCAGGAAATCAGTGAAAGATCCAAAGGATTTGGGGAGAGGAAATTACAAATCATTTTTCTCAGACTAGAGTAACTGTTCACAGTTACAGCGTCAAATTTTATTTCGGGAAGGCTGTTACTGGCTGGTTCAGTGAGTCTGGTAATTCAATAAAAATGGTTAAAAATGAATGTTCAACAAATGTGCGGTCTAGATGCCAAGAAATATACAATAATTGCAGTCCATTTCCATTCTTTCTCTGTCTTCGCTATTTAACAAATTACGCTTCAGTCAAAGCTGGAACAATTAAATGATTTAGCTTCCCGTGTTTTGAGTGAAATTTCCGTCTTGCCGCCAGCGGCTCCTTGGAGGTTAAGAGCTTTTTGTAAAGGTGAAGGTCATGGGCCTCTGGGATATGTTCAGGAAACTGCAGCTCACAGTTTAGACTTTAATGAATATAACTGTGTCCATGTAAATACAACATCAAGTCTGGGAGTCTGGAGGTGACCTTGTTGCATTTTTCTATTTACAAACACATATTGGTGAACGTAACCTTGAGTTCTTTTGTTTCGTTTGCTCGGTTTTTGAGGGGTGGGGGGTTGGTCAGCATGATGCAGTTAAGGACGTCTGAAAGCCTGCCATGAGTCAAGACGTGGTGTATATTCCAAAGGGATTATGTTACCCTCAAAATCAAGTCATTTATATTTTAGGGCTGTTGAGAAGCCCTTTCGTTTCTCATTGCTGGGAAATGTTAAGACCCCAAGCCGCTGAAAGCCCTTTTTGAACACAGACCACAAAAAGAAAATGATCGGCCATCACAGTTAATACAACACAAAACGCTGATGGCTCCCCTCAACATAAAGTGTCTATTGAAAGAAAAAACACAGGCTCAAAGCTTTGGTGTCAAAAATGTAAACAGACATCACTTCTGCGGGAACACGACTGACCTCCATTGTTTATTTTCTGGAACAGGCCCTCACTCCAAGTGCCTAAACTGAAGCACACTTGAGCGTGCACTTTTAGTAAGAAGCTGTTCATCTCGAATCGTTCTGGAGGATAATACACAGAGAGAGCCTTTATTGTTTTAATGGTTCCTTTGGCCTTTGTCGACAGAGGTGGAACCCAATTAAAGTGAAACATTACAATGTCACCAACCAATTAAAAACCAAATAATAACAGAGAGGGCTGTTGTGGTGGTTTTAAGGGCATTTTTCCACACAAGCTAGTCAGGCAAAGGAGGCAACGGCAAGCAATCACAAGAGCAATTGAAGTCAATCTTTCGCCCCTCCATTAACAGAAGAGGCCTCACAAAACTGTTGGCCACCTGCGTGAACTGTGGTATAATGCCGAACATGGTGAATTTGCTTGGGGGGAAGGCATCACACAAAAAACTATTTATTGAGACAAATTCTGTGAAGGAAGAAAAATATTTGATTAGCTTAGCGGCAAGCGGTTGGTGGTGTTGGTCTAGCCCGTGATGATACGGAGGGGAACAGCAGGCCTTTGTTTGCAGACAGAATGGCGCTCTCTATGGGGTCACCACAGGATTCCAAACTTCAGAGACAGGGGAAAACTATACAGTGGAATTCCTCTCCCTCTATGAATGTTTTATTAGTCATGTGAACAGGTCAGAAAGTCACCCCACAAGACCGCACCCCCCCAACAACCACCACACAATCACCCGTTCTGGCACTGGGGCAGTTGTGCATGTCTGGGCTCCAAGGTCCAGCTCACAGGCTCCTGACTGGATCAGCTCAATGGGGGCAGCGAGATGAAGACAGGATCAGATTTACAGCTAAAACAACAACATGGCAAAATACTGGAAAAGGATGTGCTAATAGAATGCACATGTGAGAACCATAAAAAGCCCTTAAGTGCAAGGCAATGTTGATCATTCATAAAAGTAAAAGATTGTTTCACTGTCTTTGCTCAGCTGAGGCCTTTCCTTCATCAAGTTCCATGACGGCCTTTCATGTAACATAGAAAAAATACATCACTTATTTTACAAATCCAGATGACCCATTAAAATGAAGTATATTGTATGTTCAGAATATAACGACAATACACTGCATGTCACAATATAATGTATCTCTTTGTGGCGTAGTTTCTGTTTCGTTGTGTTAAAGTATCGTGATGAATGGACCAGAAGAAAATGTCCAGAGTTACTTGTAATAGAATCTCTTTCCATTAACTTACACAGAAAGTTAAGAATGTTTTTCTCCTCCTGTTAGGTCATGATTTTGGAAATACAAGCTTATAGTCAATTTCATTCTGTATGATTAAGCATTTAGGAATTTAGGAACCTGGTGGATTTTACAAAGTAAAACGGAGATGTGAAATCCGATTAAATTTTATTTTAAACCTTGAGGCAAAGTTCTTTCAGCCTTGTGAGCAGATCCTGCTTCGGTTCTGTATTAGAGAAGTTTATTTTGGCCTCGTCCTGTGATTGAACACGCATTACTCCACATATTTCGAGTGCTCAGCAGAGGAAGAGATTATGGTCATGTGTCTCCAGTGATATTTCGGTTTCTAGCAGCGTGTAGCTCCACAGGGTAGACCACCATGTTGCAGTTCCAGGGCCAGAGGCAGTTTGGGCATGAGGCTTTAGCAAGGTGTTTTATCAGGAGGTTTTCCAGAAGCAGCCTCCAACACCTTCACTTAACGAACACACACTCATACTGTACACAAATCCTGTACCACACCTTCCACAATCACTCTTTAAACATGAAGAAAAGACTGCTTGTTCCAGGTTCCTCTGCTTTTACTCACTGTAGGCAGAGGACGAGAAAATCCATATTAACAAGGGCAATATCGCATTGTTTTCATTTCTAATGTGCCGGTCACTCATTTACAGTTTTATCCAGAAGAGTGGTTGAGACGTTTGGACGGGTGAAGCAGAGCAGCTCACCCCTGCTGGTAAGTTGTCAAGGCAAGAGAAGGAATTTGTCCAGGATAATGTCGTTCAAGCTACTGCACAGATTTCAACATGTCAGTTTTGTCATTTGTATGTGCTGTTCTGCCTCCATCCCTGCTTCAGTCATAGTGGTAAAAATAGAAGAAATTTCCTTTCCAGTTATCTTTTATAGACAATCTTTTTTTGCCCATAACTTGTGTCCCTATAAACAGTGACTGGAAAATGGTTAGACCAAGTGTATAGCATCGTGATTTCATTGTATTTTTGGAGAGTTTTACTTTGACTTCTAAACTTTTTTTTAATTTTACATTGTTCACGTCTCTATGTCTCTCTATGCCTGCTGTGGCATACGCAAATTCATCCAAGGTCAGTCAAGGTTTCTGATTCTGATTCACTTGAACGCTGTAGATTAGAGATTAAGCTCTACACAAACTGTGAATAATCAGGGACAGCTGGGTCTGTCCTTTTGCGGGAATGATTGAACGAGTATTGTTGTGGATAATGCCTCACATTAATCTCGCGCTAACTAAGGTGAAAGGCCAATGTAATTTAGTACTCATGCTGAAAGTTGGATGAGGCCTTCTTGCTCCCTGTGCACATTTGGTGTGACCTCAATGCCCTGCTTTCCCCTGTCCGTCAACCTCTCGCCGAGCTCAGAGCATGGCGGATGATGTAAACCATCTCCAGAGTCAAATGGCCTTCCCTAAATCAAACAGAATCTAAGGCAAAGATTAAGGTTTAAAGAATATGAAGAAGGATCTGTTCTGTTCTTTGATCTGACAGTGTGAGTGGAGTTGGGTCTGTGTACTCAGGTTTCAAAGACACACGCGTAAACACGAAGCAAACAAAATGGTGCAGGAAGTGTATATAATGGGTGATGGTCGAGTTCACTGATGTATTTTGACTTGTGCAGAGATTAAAGAGTGAAATGAGCACTCAAGTGCAAACTGTAAAACAACAAAAAAACATGAAACTTGTACCAAGCTAAACCCATAAAAAGTCAGGCCAGCCATGACAACTATTATGGTAGGCTGTGTTTTTACTCGCCTGGTCTGAAATAAATTTAAAAACAAATATAACGATATTGTAGTTAGAAAAGGACCTCACAGTGTGAACACACACATTTTATTTTAAGATGTAATATGGCCAAGAGCATGGGTGCCAGTTTTAGCCTGAGACTGGGGATGATTTTTGTTGTAACAAAGTGGCAGCAGAGTAAACGGTTACTGGAAGTATTTTTTGCACCGAAATGTGCTGGCTTCGGTTCTTGTGGTTATGTGCTGTTGAGCGATTTCAAGAGTTCTTCTCACTCTTTTCCTCAGGCTTGGTCATAATACCCTTTTATAGTTCCTCAAATGGCCCTGTGTTTTTTCTCCCTAGTATTTTTTTTAGTTCCCCCACAAATCCCTGCTCCAGGTTTGTGAGGAATCACGTGTGCTTCCACTGCAGGTCAGTGGGCTGGAGCAGATAGAGCCATTATTTTGTTAGCTCTCACACCAGCTGGCCTTCTCAGCCTGTGAATGAAGCTGCCATTGTGGAGTGTGAGGGACCTGCTGGGCATGCTGAAAACACATCCACAGGGTGAAGAGCTGGGAAAGTGACGGCCTCCGCGAAAACAGAGGAGCCTGAGGCCTCTGCCAGCACAATCATAGCCACACTCGAGTGCTGGCCAGGCCTTATCCTAGTGACAGCTCTCAGAGCAGACAGGAACGTGCTATATTAATGTAGGAAACCTTCCCACTTATTGTGGACTCTTCCTCACGAGAGGTAGAATCAACAAGCTGAAATGGCACAGTGGGCTGAGGGGGTCTTAAAGCAAAAAGGGCAGAACCAGTGTGTCCCACAGTACCTTGTGAACTTTGAAGCAAAGCAAAATAAATGAGCGTGCATGTGTTGAAATCCTAAAACGAGCTTCATATATTATTCAAGGATAAAAGAACTCATAATATGAGGGAAATAGGATAATAAATCCAGCTCGATGCTGGCCTGTGTATGTGAACTGGTGGCTTGTCTGTGAGTCCAGGGGTATTTGAGATCATGGTTGTTCTTTACCACAGTGCAGGAGCATCTAGTTGTCAAATAACAACAGAAGATTGATGAGTGGCCTGTCAATCTATGTAGCACTTGTGTGGCAGGTTGAGGCTGAGGTGCTGTTTGCTGGGGAGTAGTTGATGTCCGCTGAGGCAGTACGCAATACAGCAGCAGGTGTGTGTGTGTGTGTGTGTGTGTGTGTGTGTGCTTTACATCCAAACTGTGTCTGACCTACCACTTCTCTCAGACACAGTCTGCTGCCAGTTTGGGAAACCTATTTTCTCCCATTTCTTATTTATTTATTTACACCGGAAGAGAAAAAAATCATTTTCACTTGAGTGCTAATCTTGAGTGCTAATCTGTAATTAGTTTTGATTAGCTACAGCTCCAAGCTTCTTAATAATTATTGCTAGTTGTGTATCTTAACAATATTATTAATATCAACAATTCAATACCTACAAATTACATATAGTGTAAATAGGGCTGGGACAACATTCATTTACTAATTATTATCAATAACAACCATAAAATCGATAAGTAAAACTGTCTTATATATGCTAAATGTCTCAATCTAACTGTGAAATATGCATAGTTTACATAATAAACTTCTGATCTTTTGTAATTGATTGACATTTCAAAATTGCATAATGTCCCAGCCCTGAAGCCTCAACCTGGAGCTCCTTATACCATTTTTAAGATGTTTAGAGGGTTTACTGTTACCACTCAGTAAGGGTGCTTTCAGATAACACATCAAAATGTAAGGTTACTTTTGCTTTTGCCTTCCTTAAGTTCAATTCTGCTAGCATGTTTAATTACACAGCACTAGCATGTTTAATTACACTTAATTTTTTCTCTGAGTTTAGGACAGATTTATTTCAAACTGTAATGACGTATTTAATGGTGACATATTCCTGACAGCCAGGTCCCTACTGAAACCACTCTGATGCTGCAGCACGGAGGGAGTCCTGTATGAGAGTGCTGAATTGTACCAGTAGCTTCTGCCAGTTTATAACTAATGAGGTTCAAACATAACTAATGAGGTTCTTAGTCCCCCAGAGTCTTTTTCGCATTCTCCAGTCCCCCAAAAAATGCTGCTTCAAAAGCAACATCAGACACAGACAAACAGATATAGCAGACCAGCTAATCAGTATAACGTTAGCTGGTTCCAATATGGTCATAAATCTGTATTAACGTATAAAACAGTGAAATAATTTGCTGAGTCTGAAACAGATTTACATTCGAATTCGAAGTTATTTCGTAGTTCTGAGCTGCAAGTTTTGGGGCTTCTAACCAGTCTTAAATTGTTTTAGTATTTATATATATTTCTTGAATATATAACTGGTCAGTATGCAGTATACAATTTGTGCCATTTATAATTAAATCAAAATACAGAAAGCAGAGATCAGAGATAAAACCATCAGCGAATGCAGCTAAAAGTGCCAAAGAAATCAACGTGCAGGAGCTGGGTTTTTAACTCTGTGTGACTCTGTTTTTGTGCTGCTGGTTTTTGTAATGCTGGTGTTAACCACAAAAAGCTCTGCTCTTAAAAAAACACAGGACCCCCAAAATAAATCCTCAACTGGCTTTCTATTCAATGCAGAACACAGCGAAACAATGGCTTATGCAACACATGCTGAAGAGGCAGAAAGCAAAAAATGAAAGTTGTGACTGTGCTCCTTTTTCATGATTTTTCATACAAATTGTTCATATGAGTAACTGGATCATTTTTTTAACCTTGTGAAGTCTATGCTTTATGCCTATATATATA
>JBBJLR010000153.1:14618014-14633982 GCA_037577145.1 Brachypetersius gabonensis
ACACACACACACACACACACACACACACACACACACACACACACACACACACACACACACACACACACACACCTACCCCTACACATAATATGTCCATAGATGTCATGGACAAAGTGGTAACAGGCATGTGCTGAGCGCTCAGATTCCATGCTTTGAAACATTCTTTCTACTTTCTTTGTTACTTTTATTTGTTCAGGTCTGAAATGTGATGTTCAGTTTTACTAAAGTACTAAAGTCTTTAAGTCCTTTAATATGATACTATAAGAAGGGTTATAAAATCTTCACTCTTAAAAATAAAAGTGCCTAAAAGAGTGATGCCATAAAACAACCATCTTGCAATAAAAATGGACTATTCATAAATGAGACTGAAGAAAAGTTGAAATTGCCCCCACATAATGTAACATTGCATTAATTCAGTTTTAGGGAAACTAAAGCTCATGATGTCACCACTCCAAAGAACCTTGGAGTTTGGTATGTTTGGTTTCTGTACATATGCAAGGTACCATTATCTGTCTTTGTTCCCATCAAAGTTGTCTCATCACTGCCAGCTTGTCTAGCTGATCTTACTGCTTATTATAGGATTACAGCATTATATTATATTATATTATATTATATTATATTATATTATATTATATTATATGGACTTCTAACTGGAGCTTTAAAGAGTCTTTGGAGACCAGTGAAGCCTCTTGTGCCACCTACTGGTAGACTCCTTGCTTTGGTACTTGGTGTTTAGAAACTATATAGACATGACCTGTAATATTTAAGGTCATTTCAGAGTAACTGTCTATCCCTCCTTTCCTATCAGTTTCCTATACAGTCTGAGTAAATCAACACATAGTCTAAGCCCTGTTTTAATCTCAGCTACAATGGCAATCTCTCTGTTTCCATCCTTCTACAGCTGATGATGTCATTGGCAGCAGTATCTTGAACCAAACAAAGAGCCTTTCATTAAAGCTTCAGGAACCAATATATCACGGCAGGTGATAAGAGGCACTGTAGCACAGCATGCCAGCAATGTAAAACTCTTCCTAATATATTGTAAACCAGCACAGTTACCCAATGAACTTTGCTTGTTCATTGGAATGATCCAGTATTATTGTTAATAGTAAAAGAAACCAAGACGGAACCATTAAGCATAAATTAATAATGTAAACGAGTGCTGCTGCCATTCATTCATCATAAGCCATGTAGTATTTGTGGGGTATTTGTAATTCCCACTACACTCTTAAAAAAACGGGTGCCACAAAGGGATCTTTGGAACCCAAGAACTATTTTTGGTTCCTTGAAAGCCTTTCCATTAATAGCTCTGTAAAAAAAGAGGGAAATATGTGATGTTAATATTTTAGGAACATATATGTGAATGTCGCTTCTAAAACTGTACATCCAAGCAAAGCACCATTTAGGAACCTATACGTTGAAAAGTGTCATGTTTTAAAAAGTCATTTACTTACATTCACCTTTCAATCGTTCATGACCTCAAATCCTTTTGTTCTACTTAATTTCTTGAATTTAAGGCAAAATCTTTTCATTTACTAATGAAGTGGCATAGTCAATGGCTTATTTCTGTGGAACCCTTCATCTTTAATAATTCAATCACCTTTAAATCCACTTATTTTGCATTTCCATGCCTAAAGAAGATGCATGATCGCTGTCCATGTGGATGTATCAGAATCCCAGACTAACTTGATGTGTTTCTCACAAATGTGTTTCTCTTCATGGCCTACAACCATGTCTTCTTCACTATGTCTGTCTGATGACTGTGTAACTGCATCCCCTCTCACATGCTGAGGCAAGTCCCATTAGACTGTGCTTTTGTCTTCCACTGTCTGATGAAGACAGAAGGAGTGAATTTGTCATGTCAGTCTGTTCAGCAAATGACCTATGGCAGCTCACATCTGATAAAGTTACTCAATTTGCACTGTTCCAGGATGGCTTAGTCATTAGTCGCAAGGTTTTTAGAGCATTTCATGGTGCTACCGCGGACGCAGACACATGACAGACAAGTGAACGATGGAGAACTCTGCATTATTTGTTGAATATCTTTATGACAGTTATCTATTTCCAAGCTTTCAAATGTCACTGGGATTCGAAATGGAGATTCTTTGCCTCTTTTGAATTCAGGAGGACAAACTTGTCTTTGTGACTCATTAGACTATGCCTGCTGTGTCTTTGCAGGCCACAGTGATGTGCTCGCTGTGCTGTGGCCATCAATTTGAATGTCTCAGGAGCAAATGAAGCACAAAATGAAGGCGGTAAGGAAACGAGCTCCTCCCGCACTGCTCATATGCTGGAAACAAGTGACCCGAAATAGAGGTCTCATCAGTCCTGTCTGCCGGATTAAGGGCCCTCTGCCTGTCAAAATCACATTTTAATCACAGACGTAATTTGAATTTACATTAATGAAAACAAATGGCTCCCTGGGCTCCCCGTGCTCAGGGTAATGAATTATTATCGCTTGCAACAATCACATTTCTCTGCATTTTTCAATTACATGCCCCTGCTGAGTTTCTCAAGGATAGCTCTCTTTGATGAAGATAAACGATCTCCATGTAGAGACAGGGTGTCTGCTACCTCACTATAATAGCTTTCTAATTTACCCTCATTTTCTCTGATGCAAGACATGATTTATCTATTTGTATCTCCAGCTTGACACCACAGTAATATAATTTAAAACAGGTGATAATTACGCCTTTGATTGGGCTAGAAAGTTAACAAGTAGAAGGATGTATCCCGATCAGCCGGCCTGTTTTCGACACATAGCAATTAAACGCTAATTAACACCATGTCATCAAGTTTTCTTCAGAAAAGTCAAACCCAGACTATTACTTCTCGTCTTTGGATGAATCTCGCACCTGGTGTCACTGGGTTGGCGCCCTCACCGTCTGACATTTTTTTTGTTTGCCCTGCTTGAGAAGTGTTCTCTTCTCAAATGTCATCACTTGCCTCCCTTTCATTGCTAACCACACATTTCTGTCTAGCAGACAAGTTCTGGATTGTGTGGTTTAAAATGTTAAAATGTCATGCTGAATGTTCTGGATTTAAATGTTTTCCTCAATTACTGGCAAAAGTCAGTAGGCTAAAAGACATGTGAAGATTTATTAATGTACAGAAGAAGCAAGGAGTGTTTTGCACACCACATTATTATGAGGATAAAAAACATGTGATCATGTGCTGCTTCTCGCCAAATATGATCACACATTATTCACATGTTGATTTGTGAATAACATGCCACCACGGTCCTGGAGGCACGGTACCTCATTTCACTGTGTGCTGTGTGTGTATGGACGAAATAACAATAAAACCAACTTGACCCGAATAATGTGTAATCATGTGAATGTGTGTTTTTGCTCACTCCAGGCATGAAATATATACATGACTTTTTTGTGAGGGCATACAAATTTAAATCAAGTAATTTCACTGCATTTGGCATTTCTTTATAGCCAACAAAATGTTGTTCTGGCCAAACATATCAGACTGATCACTTCTGAAATCACAATTCTTGATCTCTACTCACTATCAAAATGATCAAGAGCCTTAAAATATACAACAGAATGAGAAAAAAAAGCTCTGCATGGAGTCTGTTGATTTCATGTGAAATTGTTTAAACATGGCTGTGCAAAACAATGAGTAATAATTCTGATTAATAATCCTAAGGCACGCAACCCCAGTGTTACTCTGAGGCACGGTGGGGAATTACATCAGCTTAATCATCACTGCGCAGGGATTTGAACCTTCACAGGTCTGGACTACATGTGAGAGTGAGGGATGTGACAGTTCTAAATGAGTAACACTGTGTGGTTCAGCAGAGCAACTGCTTAACCTACTTTGAATAAAGGTGTTCATTTTAACAAGACATGCTTTTGCACACACAGTGCCAACCCACAGTCATGTTAATGACGGGCACTCACTCAATGTCTCCCCCTCCCTGGAAGAACTTATGATAATTGCTCTAATGTCGTGGAAAATTCGAGTTCTGAAGATGGGCTGAGACGTGAGGTCTGCCCAGCAGGCCCAAAAATGGATGATTCACTCTCTCCGCTCAGGTTTATGATTTGTTTTTGTGACTGCAAAAGCTTCTATTTGCTTTTGGTTCATTATAATGACTGAATTTGGGGGGATGAAAGTGTAGAAATGTTTTTATTCAGCCCAGCACCATGGCAGACCCTGTCAGAGAGGTTGTATTGTTGGAAGTCTAAAAATATGTGCACATGCAGTCACATGCTAATGTTTGGATGTCTCTGGTCAAGAACCTTTCTGATAAAAAGGAGACAATAGTGAGACAATTTTTATTGCCCGCACCCACCCACACACCCACAGGAATAGGCATTAGCCTGTTGCATTAGCCCAATGCATAGCCTGATGTATCCTAGCCTGGTCTAGCCTGCTATATAAACACACAATTTGCTCCACAAGATGTTCTTCATTTTTGAATAGCAGTAAAACAAATAACCCTTCATTAAAGATATGATTTCACTCTCACGAGATTCTTCGATCTGACCAAAAACAAGGATTTGGCAGAGTAGCAAAAGTTATGGACACTGCTTACAGAAAACAAAAAAAGAGTTCTAGACTTCTAGAACCCACACACTGACCAAAATCACAATTGCAAATTGATGGTAAATCTGCTGATAAGCTATGACTATGAAGGGTGTTCTGGCACTATAAATAGGTATTAGTTCAGACAGTGTGTGTGTGTGTGTGTGTGTGTGTGTGTGTGTATGCGTGTGTGTGTGTGTTTTTTTTTGTGTTTGTGTGGGGGGGGGGGGGTAAAAAATGCACTAGCAGTACAGAAGTAATGTAACTAAACACTTTTTTTTTTACCTATCCCACCCAAACCTCCTGCTCAACCAGAAATAAACTTTGACAATAAACACCCGCTACACTTCTGTGCCTTAATGCACAATTACAGATTATTTGTTGAATTTAACACACCCCTAAAAGCTCATATGTGGTCTGTGTTAAAGTTATGCCAAATTTGATATTTTCTAAAATACATTTAACTGAGCACCAAAAATATGAGAAAATGCTATATTTAAGTTCCCTGTAGAATATGTGCACTTATTGTCACTTAAAAACATGCATTTGGAATTGACTGGCAATCTGTAGAGCAGATCTGTCGATCAATGGACAGGCCGGCTTGCCAGGGTGCAAGAGGTTGACTGTATAATTCCCTCTGAAGTAAGGCCTATTCTGACAGCTGCAACACCATTCACATTTCACAAGCTCGGCCTCAGCGCTGCTGGCAAGCTTAATTGTGAAAAATAACTCCAAATGCTCCTTCATTCAACCTGCAGACACCTGTTTTTGTCTTCAGAGCAGATTCTCAATGAATGACATAAAAAGGGCTGATCACCAGAGAGGTCTTTCAGTAAGTGCTTTTCAGGATCATTTTTGGTTATTCCATTGACTTTACATGCCCTTGGAGGAGCACTGAACTCTTTAATAGGATGCAGATAAGACTTGGCTCCCAGATGTACGCCTCAGTTTACCTCCCAAGTCACTGAATCGGTGATGTCGACTTGCACTTATTGGACTCTTGGCATATCGTAATATATACAAGGATTGAATTATCCAGTGAAGGTCCAAAGGCTCATGCATGTTACGTCTTTGCTTGAATAAAGCCTGTGAATAAGAATGAAGCATTATTGCTGTTTATTAATGGGTCTATTAGAGTAAAACCTTTATAATGAACAAATAAAAAAAAGAGAGAAAGCTTTTTCGAATTCTTCTAATTATGTAAAAAAAATCGCAAACGCTGATGCAGAAAATGGCATTGCCTGAGCAAACTAATCACAATATGCATAATTACAAAATGCTTGCTTTTACGCATCAGTCATGAAAGTACAGGCCTCTTTTTCTTGGGGCAGAAAGTACACTTCAGATTCAGAAAACCTTCTACAGGGTTTTCTAGAACTTAGTTTTCTAAACAAGGCACCTTTGGCTGAAATTCAAACACATCAGTGTAGCACAAGACAGAGAATAAAAGCCACCTCCAGGTCTCTTACAAACGCCAGATAATTACAACCAAGTCTACAAGACTGGCTCATCATAATTGGCTTTTCTTGACTTTCCTTTAGTGTTTCTATCATCGCTGTGATTTGGCAAAGCCCAAGTGAAGCTCTTTTCAGGCTAGCAATGAATGGCTCTTCTGTGTGTCACCACTCCGTCACCAGAGAGACGCCAAGGGGGGCGTCTGTATACAATGGCCAACGTCAAAAAACAAACACACAAGCATTGCGGCCAGCTGCCCCTAACCGACTTAGACGGACAGATCTTCCGCTCGCCCCCATTCATCTGAGCACCGTTCAGAGGTAAATACCAAGTTTGAGTACAGAGGTCTTTTGATTAGCGAATCATTTCATGATCCCTTGGGGCTGACATGTTAGAGAGCTTTGAGTTCAGTTAGATTTTCCCCAAAGAGTTTATACGATTTTACTTGCTAACCATTCAGTATCACCCTTCATTTAGGCTGTTTGAACCATCTTATTTGCTTCAGTGAACA
This sequence comes from Brachypetersius gabonensis, assembly GCA_037577145.1. NCBI lineage: Eukaryota > Metazoa > Chordata > Actinopteri > Characiformes > Alestidae > Brachypetersius > Brachypetersius gabonensis. The sequence continues at coordinate 14,624,520 of JBBJLR010000153.1, forward strand.
TTGTTTGCTATAGTTGTTAAATTTACATGTTTTTTCTTCTGTAGTCAATCAGGCATGATGTTGCTTTATTTGTAACCTGGAACTAACAAGTAAAGGAAGTCAATGCCTCTGAAAAACATTTGGGGTGCAATTTTAGTGCAATCAGACATTAGTGTAATTTCTCCAACAGCTTGTAGTGCCTGGGAGCAGCCAATGCTTTCTGTGTTTCAGCCCAAAGACTTAAAAATGGTTGGTCACTAATATAAACCGATGTCTTGATGACCTGTTGTATGTGCTGACATGATCCCCGTGCAACACTCGCAAACAGCAGGTCTCATTGCACTTACGCAGCACAGGTGGAACGCCATCATTTACCCACCAGCCGCTCAGTCAGCACCTGCCCCAGAGCTTCGAACCCTCACCCGCAGAGAGAAACCTGCTAACACATTCTTCTGCTCCCTCCATCAGCCTCTCTCCTCATCTCCTCCCTCTCTAGAGCTGCATAAGCGAAGCTCCAGCTGCTTGTATCTGACACCTCTTCTGACTGCACAGACGTCTCTGGTTGCTCTCAAAAGTCAAATGGTGAGCCAGTAGACTGAACTTTACTTGTTACAAACATTCATTTCAAATAAAAATGTCCTTCATGAAGTTGGACTCCAATCCATTTTTAATGGTGAACATCAGTTTAATGGTAAACACATTGTTCTGGCTTTTTCTACATGTATTAGTGAACAATCTCTTCGACTTACTCAATGAACTCACTAATAAAGTATGTATTTGGCCGAATGCTCAAATTCAGAGTAATTTACAGTTTAATCATGTAACTCATGTAGGTGAACGTAGCGTTAGAAGTCTGGCCCATGGACCCTTGTCCAGGCACGGAACGGACCTGCATCCTGCTGTTTGAAGGACAGTGATCTTACCCTCTATGCCACACTCGCAGCGCTTCATGTACTGGATGTGCTCGAAGCATGTCTGATTAAACCGTGATCTTCAGTGTGAAGTTAGAATGGAGGCGGGCACAGGCTAGGCAGAAGTCCACCAGTCCATCATTCTGATTCTACTTTTACATTTATAACAAAAAAGTCATGTCTGCCCTGTGCTGTGAACCCAGCAGTCAGCGGATTTACAAGGAGGCTGTGAGATCATTTCTACACTTTCCAAGGGCTTGTAAATCACTTCTTCTTTCAATACACACAGTTCCAAATGACTTTACCGCTTCAGCACACCCACTCCTCCAAACTTCTCACAGAAACGAGAGTGTGCACTGTCCTGCTGCATTCTACTAGGTAATGGCAGCAAATTGGGTTCTTTTAAGTGGGTGAGAGTAGGGCACAGTGTGTGCCTTTTCTTCAGACCTTCATCCACCGGTCTGGAACTTTACATGCCCTTAAATGTGTTATTAAACAATAAAAAAGTGTTACTACAGTTTTCACAGTAAGCCAACAAAAATAAACAAAAATTACAGAACCTCAGTTACAAACAACATGCATTGTGTGTTAATTCCACAGTGGTGTTATTGGTATAGACTAACTGGGAACATATGGACTTCATTTAACTGGGAACAGAGGCATTAATGAATTCCAGATGAGTCTATAAGGTTCCAGCAGAATAGGCCTGAATACATGTCAGCGTGAGATAAACTACATTAACATATAGAGATGGCCTGTTCCTTTTTACCTTTTTCACGAGTTATTATAAGACTGTTTTCCACTACACTTCCAATCTCCACTAACACAACTCTAAGAAAAACAAGACCTAGTTGAGTACATTAGAGAAAGATGCTGGTTTAGGTTTCGCTTTTGGCTTTTAAGATTTTCCCAGTCTTCAACATGGCTTTCCATGCTGTCACAAAGGTCCCTGGGAGAGGCTGTATTTATTCTGCAGTAAAAGCTGAGGGAGCACACCGCTCCTTGTACCGGGGCTTTGGTTGCCAAATCCTATTTACGTTTCGGACCTTTGCAGCATCAGCAGCGATGGGCCTCTTGAACCAGCTTGCTGTAATACCTTTTTTAGTTGCCAAACAAATGAAATCCACACCAATATTGAGGAACTGATAAACGTTTTATTTGCAAAAATGGCTATAATATCAGAATTTTTTTTTTTTTAAGTTTTGCAAACATCTCTAAATATAATAACATCTGTTGAGGAGATTTCGGATACAGTTTTATAAGTGTATATATATAGTGTACATAAATAACAGCAGCACATCTCTACACCCTGGAAAAAATAATACAAAAAAATCATAGAAATACAGTTAGTGGGTAAATGTCAACATGGATTTGATCATTTACTATAGCAGCATGTAAATAACTCCTTTCCATTTCAGCTTCATATCCAGATGACAGGAATGAATCTGTCATATTTTTTTCCAGTGTAATAAAATGACCCCAAAGACCTGAATCCAAAACGTAAAATAATGAATAAAAATGAAATCCTGACTACAGAATTGTGCTGATCCTATTCGGTTATGTGTGCAGGTGTGTTTTAGATTACTGGCAGTAAATCATCGCTGTGGGGAAAATACCTCTGATAACACAGGAGGTTTTTTAAACATAATTTGTAATGATCAGTTGCTCTTGAATATTTCATGATAGATGAACCATCCCAAATGGTGTTACATTACTTGTTCCTTCTCCGCTAAATGTAACATTTTGGAGATACAAGGGTTTGTTAGGACAATGACGATATGTACTGCTCTGAATGATTTCCCCAAAAGTCTTTTGGAGAGTGGCTTTATTTTGCTCAGTGGTTCTAATACATTATGGGCTATCCATGTAATAATGTCTGCTGCTGCCACCTGGGAGGCTACAAACACTGTAAAGAAGGCTCTGGTTGGTAATCTCACATTTTCACCCCTGCTTCTTTGGGTTGACTGTTTCTGCCATGTCTGTTGGCGGCTTGCAGCCATGCTAGTTTACTTCAGTTATGGAGAAGACCACTAAAGTTGCCCACCAGGACAAATTAAAAGGCACTTTAGTCAATGTTTTCAGCTCCGAGTGTCTGTCTTAAACCTAGTTCTTGAGAATAACTGACTGGATATTAAAATTAAGAACTTCTGTTTGTGCTAGACATGCTAAGGCATGCTAACTGTATCTCAACATTTCTCAGTGTTCTGATTTATGTATTATTTGTCTCGTTTTGCTTTTGTGCTTTTGTTTTTGATGTGCAGGTTCTTCTTAATGTGCACTGCCGAGTTTACTTAAATATTAACAGAAACAGCAACAAATAATATTAACAGTAGACAAAAAAACATTTTTGGTTGTGTTTACATATTTAAAGACAGTTTTCCATAGATACAATAGTAGAATGCATTGGAGGTTTTAAAGCTTGAAAGTGTGCACAATGCTTGAAATATGACAAGCATTAAAAAACAGGTATGAACATATGACTTCTGCATATAATATTGAACCTTTTTAACCAACTACTTATTCAAGGCAAAATGAGTAAGAGCCCCTGAAGGCTATGAAATCAGTGCTCTAAGTCATACGTGGTACGTTAAAATATAAATCCGATCATACGAGGACATAACACAGTTGATGAAAATGTCTAGTGTGCTTCCTGTGCCATATTTAATACTACAGGAGTGCAGCAAATGAACAGAACAGCACTGGAACTCCACATGATTAACATTAGATAACTCATGCGGCACAATTTCAACACCACTCAAAAAGACGAGGACTGCCGCCACGCTGAGGAAACTGTGAAATAACTTAAGGTGGAAAGGAGCCAAAGCTTGTTCACAACGGGGTTTCTGATTGCCACTGGTTGCCATGAAGAACCAGGATGCTCTGCAATACTTCCAGCCACACTTTGTAACAGAAGAGGTATTGTTCCTGAAACCAGAGAGAAATAGCAACTCCATATAATCTTCAATAAAGAGAACCTGCATGTGCAATCAGCGTCCATAATTCAGTTTCAGACTATCAAAGACGTCCTTCTTCCTGAAACTGTAGGACATTCCATTCAGACAAATAATTAATAGCTGTTTAAATCAGAGCTGATACACTAGCAGTTATCAAGCACTGGTTCGAGTTTGACAGCTTCCCTGACTCCAGACTGACCTGCAGGCTCTCTAATTAGGCAGAGTTACGGAAAAGTAATAATTCACAGCGGGATTTTATACATGTCACCTTACAGCAGCTTGTCTGACAGAGAGAATGTTCTCTTTATTCAGGTGTCGGCTTACTGACCTTGGTCTGAATCATCCCATACCGCTGTAGCCGCATCTCCTTCACAATCTCACTCACATTAATCTGCAAGAGCAAATGCAGGTGTGTGTTATAAGCAAGCGAGAGCATGATTTATTCAAATCTATGTATCTTCATCAAATGTAATTGCTTTTACACTAGACTAAAAACATTTACAGTGTATTGCACATTTAAACAGTACAGATTTAATGTAAAACAAGACACTGCTAAATCTTGTAATTGGTGTATAATGTTCATTTCTTTTTATTGTTCACCAATATTAATTTACAAAAGTATTGTGCAGGGCATTATGGCCAAATAGTGGCTGGAGATCAACATGGACATATGTGTGAAAGTTATTTTGGAAAAATGACTGCTGAATTGATTAGATGCTTCATGATGATACAGGTGAAACTGATAATACCTTGGACAAGTATTGTGATGATGATGAGGTGTGACTGAAAATAGTTTTTTTTCTCAATCATAGATGTGGACCACTATGTAGTAGCTCTATGTAGGTTACATTTGGGGTAAAGTGACAGATGTGGCAGACTTTTTATTTGATCATTTCTATAGTTGTGGCCATGCACACTCACACTGAGGTCCTTCTCGATAAGGCTGAGGATGACGTCAGTACAGATGAGGACGCCGGCCCGGCCGATGCCGGCGCTGCAGTGCACCGTGATGGGCCCTTTGGAGTGCACCGAGCGCATGTAGCGAATAAAGCGCACCAGCTGCTTGGACGAGCGTGGAGTGCCGTGGTCTGGCCATGTGGTGAACTTCAGATGCCTTACAAAGTGAATGGCTCCAGTCTAGAATAGAGCACAGGACATCAGTGGGGATGAGGGGTCAGACGCACTTATAATGAAAAAGCAACGGCCAGGTGCACAGGCTTCTCACCTCTTTCTCTACCATCTTGATGACCTTAATGTGGAAGTAATCTTGCATCTGGTAATTGTCCAGTATCAGCTGGTAGCAGCCAGTTTCCATGGGGATGTTCAGTTTCTCAGGCCAGTACTTGTGGCATTTGACTCTGCCACGCTCCACCTCCTGGGTCATCATGGCAATGACATCTGACTTGTTCTCCCACACCATCTGCCAGAAGCAGTCCTGAGTGTTAGGCAGCGGGCCTTGTGATGAAATGTAGAAGAACTCCTCCGTGCCCACTTTCATCCGGATATAGCTGGCATTGATGTAATCTTTCTTCTGTCCCACTGGAACACGTGTCTCATCATCTGTGTGTGTGTGTAGAGATACGAGAATCCAAGAGATTCGCATTTTAGATTCAGACCTGTTTTTAATGCAGTGATTTGCATCATGAAACTACAGTGAAACTGTATATGCATATAGTGCTACAGGCTGATCCCCTAATAACACCCTCTGAATGTGATCTCAAGGCCATTTAAGGCAATAAGATAGTATGCATGTTGTTAATACTGAAGAGGTTTAATAATAGATTGCTAAAGTTACCTGACGAAAGCCAAAGTTATGTTCATCCGAAGTGCCAAGTACTAATATTTCAATGTACTCAGGAGTAACAGGAGATTTCTTTCAGCTGAATACACCATCCCTGAGGGGCATCACCTCCAACTAATGACTGTAACATACAGGTGCTTTATAAAGTTAAAGTTGGATGGCTTTTTTCAAAAATACTCTGGTAAATGTAATGTCAAAATATGTCTGGTTTGCATTTGAATCAGAAAGTCTGGTTTGTTGTGTGGCCAATGCAGTTCATCAACAAAATTGCTGCGGTTGGCCTTGAAAACTACCAGTTGTATTAATCAATGCACTATAAACGCAAAACATACAAAATGGGAAGGAAGGAAAGAATGCAGTGTCCCATGGTACAATAAATAAAGGCAAATAAATAAAACAAGCTAGCCGCTGGGTCATTCGGGCAGGAAAAACAGGCCACGGGTGAGCACCAGAGGAGAGGTGTGATATGAATGTGTGGAGAAGAATGTTCCCCTAGACTATTCCCTTGGCAGCCATGTTGGTTGATACAGCCATGTTTGGTGGGAACGTAGAGGCGTGGGGGGTTGTTGCGGTGTGTCTCAGCGGTTGGGGGGAGGTTGGTAGTGTAGTTCCTACTATATTTCGCTGTTAGTTTGCCGACTGTTCTGAGCCTATATGTAACACTCTACAAGGGGCCTGCCTGTAAAAACATGTTCAACAGCCATGGGGGAGAAAAAGAGCGAAAGGGAAAAAAAAACAATACAAAGAAAGGGGTACACAAGGGGAAGCGGAGAGTAGGTAAATGCGTGTGGAGCCGTCCTCACAATGGGTGGCATCAGGCTTCCTGTAGAAGGCCGAAGCCCTTGAACTGCTTCCAGCAAAAACAGCAGTTAAGTCCCAGGGGCCTCACACTTTGCGATGCTGGGTGCTTTATTCGGGAACAGAAGCCCAGTGAGCAGGCATGATAATAAACAAACACTCCAGGCCAGGCCAGGGCCAGTCTGCCTCCTGCCGCCACATGAAGTGCTTCATTGTGCCTGGCCGCCTGCCTTTCAGCACACACACACACACTGTGTGTGCTCCTCAGGGGCTCTGTACGTCTCTCCCCACACACACAGTATCAGCCATGAGGTTCAGAAATCGCATACATACAGCCTGACCCTTCACATGACCAGAAGTGAGGAGGTTGATTTCTATAACAATGAAAGACAATCTGCTAGACACATCTTGCAGTTTTTTAGCAGATCTAGAAGACGCTCTGAAGGTAAACTGTTCCTCAGCACACGGCAGCTACAACTGAAGGTTTGATAACGAAAGCTGCAAGATTCGGAAAGAATAAAAAAAGCAATGCCATCGAAGAAGAAATGTTTTGTTCTATGAGAAACTTGTTAATGGATGGTGCTTCAAAGAACAGTTTAAATGAATGAGATGAATGAGTGTGAAGACCTTTTAAAGGTTTAATGACCTTGTAAACAAAAAAATGTAAACATTCTGCATCAGCTGTTGAGGATGAGAGCTGCAAAACCAGGATAGGGGAGTAGATGGAGCAAAAAACACCTAGAAGCGCACATGCAATCACACGCACATACACGCATATGTATAATATATGCACAGAGCAAACCCTTCTCATCTCACATCACAGATGATAATGAATGCTGCAGCATGAAAAACACACAGGCTAGGTGAAGAGGGCAGCAACACTGCATGAAGGGAGGGAACAAAATACAAAAGTACTTGTACATGCACGCGCACACACACACACACACAGGCTGCGTAAACTGACACCCTTTAATGGTGAGACACCCGGCAGCAAACCACCTTGGATTGGCTGCATTTCATTTAATTACAGTGTCATGTAGAGCTGAGGTTTCTACCGTTAACTGGAAAAAAATATACAAGGCCATTCTTCTCCTTCTACCCGCTGCCAGCACTAAAAGCCTGCCCTTCAACCCCTTATGTTTTCTCACTGATGCAAAAGTGTAAACAGCATTAAACATTTGGTTTAAACATTTCTTTTATGAGTATGAAGGTTAAAGAGTGTCACAACAGCTTCTATAAGGGAACTAATAAAAAGATGAATTTGCGCTGGAAGTAAAGGAATATTTTTAAAGGAGGCATCCTCCAGTTCAGATGAAGGAAGGCTTACAGGGCAGGATATCTCTGTATCTGTTCTTCTCCCGGTTCTCTGGTGCTTTTCCAACCAGGCAGTTGTCCGAGGGCTTCAAATGTTCCAAGGCCTGCAGCAAAAAAAAGGTACTTCTCTTATTTACAATATTTAATTTCGAAGTGAAATGAAAGAAAGATTTAGGAGTTATTCAGTTGTATATCTGGGAGCTTTGTGGATACACAGAGTATTGACAAAAACTCTGGTCCATGGACATTAACTGAATGCCAAAGTGCATACCATAAACTCTTTCACCAGCTCCTGCTGATCCAGCTGATTCTGAAGGATCTGAATCAGGGCTTTAAGTTTGGCCCCTGAGTACTGGCTATTCTTAGGTGGGCTTATCAGTGCAAGGCAGGTTAGTTCCTCCTCTGACACGATAGGGTGACCTAAAAACAAACAACAGACATTTGGAACTTTTATTTAACCTGTCCATATTTAGAACATTTATTTAGACCTAAACTGAGCCTTTACATTTAATCTTATCTCAAGAAAGATTAAAGTTATACAGGCTAAGAAAGTCAAGAAATCTGTAACATTCAAGCTCTAAATACCATTTTTGTTTTTAAAAATGAAGGTAGCTAAGATTCTTTGGAACAATTCCATTATTCATGAGTCTTTAAAGAAGTACCTTCTTAAAGTTAAAGAACCTCCATATATCAATACCAAGTAAAGGTTTCTCTCAGAACCATATATCCAGACCAAGACACATTTCGGAACTTGTCTATTCTGTGGTACACATCAGCCTAGACTTTATCATAAACCTGGTGTCCAGCATATTAAAATATAGCCATTATCTAGTATTCTGTTTCTTAGTTATCTATTATCCATTACCTGTGTGAACAATTGTTTCTAGAGGGGCAGGCCGGGAGGTGTCATCATCGTCCCCAACATCATCATCACTGCTCCAGCCGTCTGAGTGGCTTTGTTCCATGTTTGTGGTAGAATTTCCTATATGCTGCTTCTCTGGGTCTGTCCTGAAGGGGGTACGGGGCAGGTATGAGCAGAGACCTTGACCACATTGCTATGTTCCGGGGGGCTGTTATCATGCAAGGCTGATTTTCCTGCGATTTTTCCACCTAAAATGTAAAAAAGCTGCTAATTGCAACTGCTGTGCACTACAAGATGTACTGGTCAACACTACACTACAACCAGCCAAGGCACTGTCACTGTCACTAAACTATACAAGTTGGGTCTGTGTTTCATTCATAACTCTTTGGTGCCCCCTTGTGTTACATGAGACTGATGGGAACAGAGAACAACTCTTCACTTAGGCTCGGCGAGTCATATACTACAAATATGTATTGCATATGTATATACACATATATATAGCGTATGTTGTGTCATTTGATCATAATGTTATACTCGTGATTACTGTGATACAGGCGCACAGGTGCTGCTCAAATACCATTATTACTATAATATAAGATACTGTCAAATGTTTCTGCCCAAGGAATCGCTAGTAAATTCTTGGACAAGGATGAAAATAAGAGCGCAAACCTCATTAGAAATTAAACTTACCTGCCCTGAAGCATGTCCGTGACACCCAGGGACGGGCAACACCTCTGACAGGTAGGTGTAGTGTTTCGACTATCCTGCAGAGATAGAGAGAGAGAGAGAGAGAGAGAGAGAGAGAGAGAGAGAGAGAGAGAGAGAGAGAGAGAGAGAGAGAGAG
>JBBJLR010000153.1:14641851-14653016 GCA_037577145.1 Brachypetersius gabonensis
CAGACAGATAGACAGATAGATAGATAGATAGATAGATAGATAGATAGATAGATAGATAGATAGATAGATAGATAGATGTATTTAAATGAATGTTATGTATACTTAACTATGGGAGACATGGCACTTCCTAAAGTTTATATGACAAGCACATAACTAGTACCTTTCTAGGATCCTCGTCGTCCTCCTCATCATCCCAGCCATTGTTATTATTTGTTGGTAGGTCTGACATGGGGTGTGCTTGAGTTGTAGGTGACTGTGCTATGGCTGCAGGGGGTTGTGGTGGGCTGTGAGGAGATGGAATAGGTAGAGGGAATGTAGGTGGAGGCAATGTAAGAGCTGCAGTAGGGCTCAGATGTCTGGCAGAGGCCACACTGCAGCTGGGTGGACTCGCTGCAGAGGTGGTGATGGTCAGGTATTCCTCGTCAGCTAAGACAGCCAGCCCATTAGCCATGAAGCACGCCCTGCTCCCATCCAGGTCCTCATCGAGGTCGCTGCAAGCACCAGCAATTGTTAAATTATGAATATTAAGTTGCTCTTTAGGCCACTTTAATGCATTTAAAAACTACAATATGGTAAACACTTCTATGCTTTTACTTTTGTGTATTACTATTGCCATGGTAGCAAATGTTTTGTGTACTGTTTCTACAGGCATTTCAGACAGTTCCATACTAATCTGACTGGTATAGACAGAGTCACGCCTTTTAGCATATCAAAGAAAATACAGAGTTATTTTCAGTAACACATATAGCTTTATGCTTCAAGAAACAACCATCATCAAGTCTAACCCATTTGACATTTGGGTAATAAGATTGTGAAAGACTAATCTAGGCCTTTTGGAGATCTATCTACCTGCAGATTTCCACTCCAACCCAACTCTAAAACATCTCCCAATTAATCAAACATATAATCCTTATCAGCTAAACAAAGACTTCTAGAAACAGCTATAACTTGTGGCAGGTATGAGCTAAACTCAGGTTAGTGAAAGTTTATCTGAAGGTTTAAGGGTTAAGGTTACTTTATTGTCATCAGCAGCTGCAAACACGTACATAGTGTGGTGAGACAGTACTTCTCCATGGATCATGGTGCAACATATAGCAACAAAGCAAGTTATGACACAGACAACAAGGATAAATACTACTACAAAAAACAGTATAGTGGACGGTATGCAAAAGAGATGAAGATGAAGTCTGGTACCTTGTTTTAGCAGGACTCTGGTTGAGTTTTAAATCCCCTTCCTCTTTAAATTCCAGCTGTGAAACAGAAAGAGTGGGCGAGTGTCTGGGCGTGCCTGGTGCAGTCTGTGGGTGTGTCTGGTTGGTGCTAGTTATAGAGTCCATGGCTGGAGTTTGAGGAAGGCCAGGGGTAAGGAGAACTTCCTCTTCAGCAGCAGGAATCTCCTCTAGCTGTCCAGTTGAAGATGGAGGTGAGAGTGGAGAGGATGGGGTTGATGCCATCTTGTCCTGCTCACTGTCCTGGCTCTGCTGGGTTATGTGGAGAACTTGGGGTTTGTCTGCAGCCCAGTCATTCCACTGGTTCCGTGCCATGGCTTTCTGCTGGAGCAGGTCACTGAAGTCCGGAGAAAGAGATCGAACTCTCAAATCTAAAGATCGTGACCTCTGCTCTTTTGTGTGCTGTAGAAAATCTCTCTGCTAAAGAGGGGAAAATGTTCTGTGTTAGATCTTTAAGACAGATTTTTAAGGGCTGCCGTTTCCAAATTCAGTGCAATATCCTCACCAGTGAATTGGAGTCAATCTCTGGAAGCTGGCCTGGTGAAGGTCTGCAGATTAACAGCCTGACTTCCGATGGAGCTCCCTGCAGCAGTTGTAGAACTTTCTGATGGTGGCACAAAAACAAATTTAGGCAAAGGGACCGTCTTTTTGGTAAGTGTTACATTAAAGTTGGCAAAAGTAAAATTGTTAAATTTAATTTGTCTTAATTTACCCAACCCACTGCAATATATATATATATATATATATATATATTTATATATGTAAATAAAAACATAAGCTAAAATATCAGTTTACATCAATATCAGTTTGGTTTTTCTATTTAATTGAATCCTGGAGTATGAGCTCATTTCTGTGGTTTAAAAGTTTAACAGTGACACAGCAAGGCAAGACTAGACTTACTCTTCCCCAAAACTGGCCTTTCAAATAAAACTAATCCAGCTCCTCTGCCTCACACTATCAATCTTCCAAAGAGAGACAGTTTATTAATCTTTGGTTAAAGTCCATGTGAATTGACCTTAACCGCTTTACCTGATATGAGAGGTCTCTGAGAGGCACTCCGTTAACCGCAAGGATGACATCCCCCACTCTTAGCAGGCCACACTGTTCAGCAGGCTGGCCAAGGAACAGTCTCCTAATGCGTACCACACTGCATTCTTCATGGCTCAGATCGCCGATGAGGAAGCTAAAGCCCAAACCACTGAGACTCTTCTTTAGATTTACCTCAAATGTGTTCTCTAGAATTCAGAAAAAGGACATGTATGATCTGTCTTGACTGCAATGTAACCAGGGAAGGTGGTGCTTGAATTCAGAATCATGCTTTTTGTTTTGATCACAGCTATTTTAATATTGCATTTTGCTAAGCAAACGTTAAGGCAATTTAAAATGCAGTGGTAATTGCAATACAGAAACGAACTGATTAAAGCATGTATTGGTGAGAAACATGAGTTCTAAAAAGTGAAATTCCTCCATGTTACTTCCAATAAAAAGAATGCAGTCCTCTACCTAACACTTACTCAAAGCTACATCTGTGGGACAGCCATGGCAGCTAGCACAGTGACACTGTCAGATTCATTTGAAATGTCTTACTGTGCTGCCTCTCTCTGCTCTTCACTGCGTCTTACCGTCTGACACAAAGCTGTAGTCCTTGGTCCTGACAGACAAGGATGTTTCCATGGCAACGTCTCTCCTGAGGGGGGTGGTGGCGCTCTGCGCACTGAAGGGGGAGGAAGATTTCTGTCTCTCCATGGTAGAGGAGGAACTGGAGGTTTCCAGAAACACAGGGGGTTCTCTCTCTATTAGCAGAGTCACCACCTGAAACAAGGTACCTTCACCATTATAACCTGCCATTACACTGGAATAAACACCCCTACAACCTGCCAGCAGGTACAGATTCGATCACTCAGTCCAATAACTTAATAACTCTTTCACTGTTGCTCCAAATAGTTATTGAATAATAACCCTTGGGAATTCATGAATGGCAATGACCCAATTACCCTTTTTCTTATTAAAAGAAGTATTGTGGACTAGTCCAGCACAAACATGGTCCATAACCTTACAAGATGGGTGATTTTTCTAATGAGGACTATATCATAGCCACTACTGTAAAAAAAAAGAGCACAGAAATGCACTTTTTAGCTTCTTGCACTAAATTGGTTCTTATCAAGGTCAACATGCTTTGCCAAATGCTCGAAAGTTATCTAACCAGAGATTATCAATGAGGACAAACCAGCTTAACGCAACATTCTGTGCCAGTGTGACGACTGTGCACTTCAGCGTCAGTCTGCTTTAGCTTCAGAAAAGCTTATTAGCATGGACAAAAATAACAACAAAGAAAGACATATGCTTCCCCCAAACTATGCTTTAGCACGTTCGATCCCACCGTGCCTCCCACTTTTATGTGTGACATCTGGGCCACACTGGTTATGCCTTTGTAAGAATCACCATATACTGATCACCATATGGGAGGGGGCACAGTCCCCATAGAGGGACACTGACCTTTGATTTTCTTTTTCTGATGGAGCCAAGAACTGAGTCAAACAACACTAGATGCCTCTATTAAAAAGTTTGTTCAGATAATATCAACCACAGATTACAATGTACACTGGTCTCTTTGCATCTGTGTGTGCTGTAGCTGGTGTGGTATTCGAGATTTTGGAGCGTGTAAGCTCTCACCTCTGTGTGAGGTGTATTGTGTAGGTGTATATTTAAACGTAGCTGACTGAATTACACCATTTCCATTCATTTAAACAGAGTCAGACCTTGATTACATAAAATGCAATAGTAATTCAGGTTGTCCTGTTTGCCACACACCTTGTATTTGTCCGCATAGTGTTTTGTATTTAATGTTTGTTTTTAATCAATTTAAAATTCCCCAATCTATTCCAGTCAACAAATTTAGTATGCATCCCATTCTGAAATGATCAGTGAAAGATTTAGATACGGCAAAAATATTTTCCAGAGATATATAAGAATTTATATTATGTTTACTCAATTCATGCAACAAATAAATAAAAAATATTTGAAAAAAAAAATCAGTGACAAACTAAATATTCACTGTGATATCGGTTGTTTTAGAAAATGAACCTGTTCACCTGTGGAATCTCTCCTTAAACAGACAAGACAGTTCAATACCTCTTCAGTTTTCATCAGACACTCAACAGCCTGCCTGTGGGTGACACTTCGCAGGTTACAGCCATCTACCTCCAGTAGTCTGTCACCTGTCACACACACACACACACACACACACACACACACACACACACATACAGTGACATGGCAAGGAATTAGTACATGAAACAGAGGTGGAAAGTTACAAGAACTAAGTAAATCCCAAGTCAAGACAGCCTACAATCACGTCAACTACCAGGTCAAGGAAGGCTGGTCATATTGTCAGATTGTAAACTTCTCAGCAGAACACTTTCTTCATCAAATTAAAAACAGTCCATTTTAACATGGTACACAAAAAAGAGCAACTTGACATTCCTTTCTCTGTTTGCTGATAAGGATAAACTGAACTGAACAGCAGTTGCTGTGGGTTTGTGGAGAACCTCAAGAATTTTTGAGTAGTGAGGTCCAGTTCCAAGTCCAAGTCCAAGTCCAGTCGCATTACTTATAAAAATATTTCTAGACAGTGGCCTTGTAAGTCCACCATGATGCCACCATGTAAGTCCACATCTATGCAAGATGCACAACACCTACTGATTCATCAGAGGGGTAAAACATGAACACTGATTTATTTCATACATACTGCGCTACACATACTGCGCTACCATATGTCTTAGCACACATACCAATCTGTATTCGACCATCTTGATCAGCCGCTCCTCCTGGAATCAGGTTTTTGATGTAGATTCCACCATATCGTACATTGGTGTTGATGCCTCCCTGAAAATTATTGACAGTGATTTCAGCCTTGCCCCCTGCCCCCTTTATATTTTAATAAGCACAAGAGATGAAGAGATGACTACATAGTAGCACAGGAAACTGCTGTCTTTTTATTTACATAGTAACTTACTAAGAGAGGGAAATGTCTGTAAAAAATGTACATATTTGTATTACAACAAATTGCACAAATTGTGACAATCTACATACAAAGACTTACAGCAACACTTATGCCAAGACTGCCATTGATTTTCTTAAGCTCCACAGAGAGCAGTTCACCTGGTCTAAGACTGGAGCTGGAGGAGGACCTAGATACCATTTCCTGAAAAGGGCAGAAAAAAAGACATAAATGAAAATACTATTTATTAGACACAAGAAAAAAAGTCTGAAAGATTTGAAAGATTTGATTCAGTCATGCCTGTGTATCTAGAATCCGAACAACAGGGATGTGTAGCCTTTTTCCCATTTTGGGGGTCAGGATACTGGAGAGGGCCTCCTCAAGTTCGTCCATTACTGGTCTGTACTCTGTATTCAGGGTCGTCTGGGAGTCAAAGCCCCTTTCTAGCATCATACTCAGGTTACCCATAGTCAAAGAGGTTTTACTGTCTCCAAGCTCTTCTGCTCAAATAAAAGACAACAAAATATGCATTAAATAATGTTGCATGATGCATGATATCATATATAATACACAAAAATTCCAAGGCTTAGAATCACAAATCTATAATTATTTTAGTCAGTAATAAATAATGCAACACAGACAACAATATTATAGAATAGACACCAGAACATGCGAAGTATTTACAGTCATTTCTCAACTCAAGTTGTCATAAAAATAGTAGTCAAAATATTCAGCTTCATGCTCAATGTAACACAGCTTCCTCAGTTGGAATCATTTCCATTTCCCTTGAGAAATCTCCTTTTTATTTTTTAAAATATTTTTTATTATCTGACAAATTATTAGAAAAATATGGGACACTTCTATGATGTAAAGTGGTGGACTGGGTGATTATCATGTGTACAATACGTATCGAAACATACGTTTTGGTTGAGACACTATAAGCTCCACTTCATCTGGGCTGTTCTGTAAGATTGCAGCAGCTGCACTAAAAGTCACTCCTTCTAGACTTGTCTTATTGAGAGAGATCAACCGGCCACCTAAATGACAAACAACATAAGAGTGGATGTGAAAAACACAATGTGCCTCCCTTTGAGTGTGCAACAGGTAAATAGGATTTTTGTCCTACCTCGCCTGATTCTGCCGTCCTTATCAGCTGGTCCATCAGGTACGATGGAGGCAATGAAGATTCCCAGGTCTAACTTTCCTGTGTTGTCTTCTCCAACTATTATAAAGCCTGCCAAAAGGACACATTACAAACTACAGACACTAACAAGACAGAGAGGGCCTTACAATAAGCTTAGCATATGTAAATCTGTAAATTAAAGCAAAATAAAACATTCATATATCCATGAAAGAACTGGTTTAAAATTTCATCTTAAAAATGGACTAATGCTTACAGAGCATTCTGAACTGAGCTGAAATAATAAAACGGTATGAATACAATATGGACACTAATACACTACAGAACTCCACTTTCCCACAGTTTTGTCTGATTTAGTCTGATTGGCTGCTTGAAACTATAAACAAGGTACTGCTTAAATACTCAAATATTCTTTTGAGGGGTTGCAGTCTGTGAGCTTTTGATAGGTGTTATTAAAGTACAGTAAAGTAAAGTGGCTCCTTATAGTCACACGTGAACACACCACAGCATACAGTGTGAACAATGTGAAATTCTTTCTCTGCATTTAACCCATTCACCAAGTGAAGCAGGGTGCTGCCACCAGTGAGGGTCGCAGAGGCAACGTCCTAACCACTAGCCCACCAGCTGCCTGTGGTTATTAGCTATAAGTTATTGAAATATTAGCCCTACCATGCAGTGTTATTATCAGCCAGCACTGATGAGTCGAGATTTTGCCAAGGAGTTTGCGTTCCAAGCAATTTCCACTCTTCTCTTTGTGACCACCCAGTGTTACCCAGTGCTATAATTGGTTTGGCTAATATGTATTTGTGAAATCCCATTCTCGGCTTACCAAAGCCAAGCTTGGGATCCTTCTTCAGCGTCACGCAGATTATTTCTCTCTCTGGTGGAGTTCTAACAGGAGTGTCAACTGTTTAAAAAAGTTAATAAATAAGAATCATTAACCTATTATTTTCAGAATCAGTTCATAAGAAATTAAGAAAAATTCTAGTTCCTTACGTCGCATGGATGAGACGGAGCAAAGCTCAGAGTCTTGTTTATGCAAGGACATATTGGACATAATCCTATAAACTGGAGAACCAATGGGTTCTGGAGGGCTGAAAGATCATAAAATATAATAATGAGAAGGCAGTGATGTAGGGTCTAAAGAAACTTGATTCACAGGTGCATATCATTTCAGTTAATATACATTTTAATTCTTATGTTAATAAATATCACCCATACATTATTATAAGAAATCATACACATTGGAAACAGGTATATTCAATCACTTCTTTTCAAGTGTAAAGTATTTGCATGCCATATGATCCTCCCAGCACCTGGAGCTCTGACTGGGTTTCCTCAGCTCGCTCAGCCTTCGTGGTTCAGGGATGTCACTTATGTCTCTCTGCTGCTGGATCTTAGCGGACAAGTCATCACAAGATTTGCTCATGGAGTCCATGGGTAGTGAGCCAAGCCCAACATTATTGAGCACCACCTCTGAACATGATAGCCTCTTTAACTGGTTGTGTCGAGTGCGGTATATTGAGGAATATTTCGCTGTATTGTCATCTAGAACAAAAAGGCTCAATGTACAACTTTGGAATGGACTTAAGTAAAGTAGTTTAATTCAGTTAAAAACAATAACAAGCTTGCTGTACCTGTGGCTAAGCTGGTCAGCTGTCGAGAGGTCATCTCACTGTGGAACTTATGCTGGGCAGAGCAGAGGTTCAGGAGATATTGTGCTATCTTGGAGCTTTCAGTTAGAAAGGAGTGCTTCTTCCCACTGGGGCCACATTCTATAGTGAACTTGCGCCTCTACAGAAGAGAAAATAGATTAAATGTTATTATAAACATAGTCAATAACACATTAGGTGCACAAACTATCCAAATGACATTTTCAGTCATTTCAGATTTGATGGATAAAATTCAGATTTTGCAGTCCAACTAAACTGAGGTGATAATTACAGTTATTTAGACCTGTCCAGAATGTACACCGGAAAACATAGTGCACATCATTTTCCTTATTCAAATCTTTTCCACTTGAATAAAAAATGTAATAAGACAATTATAGTAAATTTACATAACAGACAGACTACTTGAGTTGAGACATAACTGTCTTAATATAATATTTTTTATATTCATCTCTATCAAGTGAATTTGGTGCCTTACATTTTTTAGTCTAATTAAATAATGATTTCTTTACTTACACTTGTTGAGATACTGTCAGTTTCAGACCACAGAAATCTGCGAATTAATATCCGAGAGTTGTTTTTGACTTCATAAACCATAACCCCTTTGGCACAAACTCCCAGAGTCAGCTCTCCAATGACAAGCTTCTTCTCTCGAGCCACTCGGTGAAACAGCACTCCATATTCTGGCAGCTGCTGTGCAATCTATGAACGTTTGCACAAGCGGGACAAAATACCATGCATTTAATTTGTTCATACAACTGATATTTTTGTCACATCTCAATTCTTGCCTTATATGCTGTGATTAAACTATATAATACTTTGTAATGAATTAGCTCTGTGAATGTGGCTCTAAACCAAATTGATTACCTTTAAAAACTCCATCTCAGCCTCTTCTGGAAGCATCTGGGCATTGTTGGCATGTAATCTTGGTAACTCCTCCCTCAAACAGGGCAAGGCTATTTTTTCCAACACTCTTTTTGGTATGTAGTGCTCGGTTTGAAAATAGTTCCTTCCATACACCTAGATAAAGCAGCTAAAATCATTAAAAGAAATCCTGCCTTGTTCTAGTGTATGTTTGTATGCTTTGGTGATAGTAGATAACCTTCTAACCCACTAAAACACTGGTTTACCTCAGGCATGTAGTCTCCGAACTCAGCCTGCAGGGCCAGAGCAGCGAGGAAAACGGCAGTGTCCTCATTACAGTACACTCTCTCCTCCAAAATATCTCTCCTCAGCTGGAGATAGTACTGGTGGCGAGTTAGTCTGTGCCTTTGAAAATCACACAACACAGAAAATCCTTCGACTTTTCCGAAACCATTAGTGTAAATTGCCCTACTGTATGTTATCGTAAGTGCAGATTTACAGAAGGAATCAGGGAGATTAGAATCCATTGAATAAATATAGACTCACAATATAAAAGAGACATCATCAGCAAAAAATTTAACACGGAGGAAAAAGGTGAAGGTAGTATTAGGTAGTTTCTTCCAAGAGTCCGGAGCAACTTTTGAGATTTTTGTCTCATTGTCCAGAAAGAAAAATTCATCATCTAAGAGAAGAGAAACCATGCAGGGCAGTTAAGATCAATCCAAATGCAAAACCACATAACAGTAAACGACAATACCAACGCTAGACCTTAAAGAAATCTACCATAAATGGAAATAAGAAATTACCATCAATGAAAGCAAGGCCAAAGTAAAAGTGCTCCACAAGGTTAGCATGAGCCACAACCATGTCGAAGACATCTCTGCCCCTGGACTTGATGTCACACCTCACAACTACACACTGCTCGTTTGGCATCACAACACTAAGTTCTCTCTGGGATAAGCAGGACTTTCCTTTCTTTGACTGTATCAATGGACAGGCAGAGAAAAAGCAACAAAAAAAGAGGTAAGAAGGAGCCATGACTGCTAACAGAATCACAGTAATGCTCAATGGCATACTG
Source organism: Brachypetersius gabonensis (assembly GCA_037577145.1). Classification (NCBI taxonomy): domain Eukaryota; kingdom Metazoa; phylum Chordata; class Actinopteri; order Characiformes; family Alestidae; genus Brachypetersius; species Brachypetersius gabonensis. The sequence continues at coordinate 14,651,834 of JBBJLR010000153.1, forward strand.
TATATCAAACTGTGCACAAGTTACTTAAATAAGGTTTACCACTATAGATCCAGGCAGCTCTAAAATGATGCGAGGCTCATCGACCATTTTTGCAAACTCAGGTCCTAGACTCTGATCAAAGTACACACATAGATGAACAACAACAAAGAACAAAAGATACTAGACAAAAAATACTAGGCTGTGCAAAGCATAAAGAGAAAGAAGAAAATGAGCACAGTACCTTATTCTTCCTGTGGGTGAGGCTGACTGTAGACTCACTGACAGTAACAGTGGGGCTGGGAGGTCTTTGTTCGCCCTTGCAGGGAACGTGGAGGTACGGACTCTGGGACAGCCAGCTGCTATTACGACCGCTGTGATGCATTCCCTGTGGAGTTCTGACACGCCACAGCAGAAGCTTCTCATCAGAGAAAAACACTCGTCTGGGGTCTCGTAGTAATGTCAGCTAAGGTAAAGTTAAATCATATGTCAGTGCTGCTTACCTGCTCTGAATGCTCTGGTAAGCAGGCATCTGTGACGGTTTATTTCTGAGGGACCAGCTTTTCTGCTGATGTAAACCTCCTGGAAAATAAATCTCAACAATTATTTTAAAAATACAGTACCTTTCAAAATGTTCAACCCCCTTAAAAGAACTGTATTACAAAAGAACTGTACACATTTTCCATTCAGGTTTTTTTGTGTGAACTCTTATGCTGTGACAATATTTCCAAGTTTCCAAAGTAATAATAAAATATGTGTCTGTAGATATTTAACCGAAAAGAAAAACTCAAATATAGGGGTTTGCGTTCAGTCCCGACACTTCAGTACAAAAAGATTTAGCTTTTCAGGTAAGTATGTACCAACTCCTGCAATATTGTGAAAATGCCCAGTTCCTACAGTTGTGCAGACTTCTGAGAATGACCATTGTTTTTTGTAGCCTTCCTCACCAGTTGGCATCTTGTTCTCAAGCTTAGTTCTGAGGGTATTGATCTTGTGATGGCTCCATTGAGTGTTCAACATTGCTTAACAGAGCATTAAAATTCTTCAGTATTTTGTGTAGCCCTTTCCAGCATTTCAGCGATCAGCAAAGTGTTCCTTGTTTCCATTTTTGCAGTATTTCTTTCAAAAAAAAGACTCTTCTCAGTCTTGGCCCCCCAGTGGTGGAATGAACTCCCTCTTCTGGTTCGATCAGCAGAGTCCTTCACGG
>JBBJLR010000153.1:14653116-14663701 GCA_037577145.1 Brachypetersius gabonensis
AGGTAAGACACAGTTGTGGACTTCTTAAGCACTGATGTACGTCGCTCTGGATAAGAGCGTCAGCCAAATGCCGTAAAAGTAAATGTAAATAGAGAATAACTCTGATTTCTTCTTGCGATCTTTTGGCCCAGGAACACTGGAATAGGCTCCATGTGGTGATGTATTGATAGGATTTTGTGATAAAGTCATTCTCTACATCCCATTTAGAACAATTTCTGATACACTGAGAATATTTAACGTACTACCCAGCTGTAATAAAGAGTTCCAAATCTTGAATGCAATATAAATACATTTTCTTTTTGCATTTCCTTGGAGCTTTCAGAAATATATTGTTCTTATGTAATTATTTGACATGAAATCATTTTAATTATTAATAATCCATATCAATGAAGAAAAATTGTCAACCTAAAACCTACATTTGTTTATGAACCTGCCCCATGCAGTTCAATCCCACAGAGAGTAAATGCAGCAGGAACAAAGCTCTGCTTACCTTGTTTGGCCTGTGAATCCAGTGACAGTCTGCGTCTCTCTGCCGCTGCTCCACTTTCTTCAGTGTAGCCAGGATATGGTCCTTGTTTCCCTGTCAAATCAGGAGCGCAGCAGATAAATTGCTTAGAGCGCTCTAGTACAGGATGCCAGAGTAACACGTGGCAACATTAGGTAAGCTTGCCAGTCTGTGTCCAAACTTAAGAGCAACACAAGGCTTTACTTCTAAGCATCTTCGCTCACAGGCTGATTAGAAGTTTTCATAGGGCTGTAATCCTGTGTTCAGTTTAGGTTAAACCTTTAATCCTATTGCCAGCACCATACTATTCTATTGCGACTGTCTATTTTGTCTATAGACTTACGCACAGGCAGGTCAAAGCCTGTAATTTGCCGGGGCAACCCAAATCCAATGAAATGTGGGTATAGATTACAATTAATACAGTTAGGGAAGCATCATGTCAGCTCACAGATGAACAATTAACACATTAAACAACAGTATGTCAGCACATGCCATTGCGAGTCATTTCAGCTGCTGTATTCTTTGCTTCACTTGAAAATGAGATTAGGTAGATCTATATACTCATTGACTGTTTGAGGACAGACTGTTTGAGGACAGGGACTTAGCAAAGTGTATTTAGTACAGAGTACATTCTAAAGACTTTGATTTTAACTTCATATTATATTTTTTTATTATAAGGCAACGTTGTAAGGCAAAGTAGTATTCTAAGAAAACCTTGCAGATTTACTGTTATTTAAACATTAACATTACATATAAAAACTACAACAAATGACAAATAAAATGATAAAAAGACATATAAGTAATTGATAGCTATCATTGCCACTGTAAAGAAATCCAAGCAGGTAAATTGCTCTAAAATAAAGAGCAATTACATCAAAATACATTTTAGTGACTGAACTATGCAGATGTTTTTTTTTTAAATAATGGCAGAAATCCATTTTAAGCCCATTGGTGTTAACTAGAACAAGGACAGGATCTAGAGGCAGTAATGAGGTCATTATCATATGCATTCTTCAGAACTGAAGTAATAAATAATGGTAATTAAACCAAATGTTCACACGACATTTTTGACAAAACAATTTTTTAGTATTTTACTATAGCACCCCTGTTTCAACCCTTATCTCTACTGTATATAAGTATGCACATAACGTATCTTTAGTTGTATTTAACTCTATTTTAAACCTACTTCTGTCAATTTTGCTTTTATATTTTTAATTTTTAAATCTTTACTGTGTGCATCTGTGGGCTAGCGGCAAACGACATCTCGTTGTACTGACACAATGACAATAAAGCATCTATCTACATAAAAAAATAAAAATACATGACGTTTCATCTTGGCTGTATTTATTTCCTAGCCTTGATATAGCAGCACAGCCAATGGAAAAGAAAAGCTGTATGCAGCGTCATTCGCCCCCAAAACCGGAAATTATGTTCCCTTTTAATCTGTGGTTTTAATGTGTCAATACGCATTCTTACCATGAAGTCTCTCTCGGATCATCTGGCTTCTGCCACTAAGCTGGACTGTGTTCTCTGCGAGAGCAGCTCGGTCACCCTGAACACAAACACAAAAAGCCACCACATCATCACCACAGCGCAGGCACCAGTTCCACACTATAAGCCACTTTGCCCTTTATGTGAATGACTTTGTTTAAGGCTTACAGAATCATGGAAGACGTCTTCCACCAGCTGTTTGATAACTTTGTCAGGAGGAGGCAGGAGCGAGGCTTTGTGGTGCGACTCACACGCCTCCAGGATGGTGTTGAGATTTACTCGACGGTGAGCCATGTCTTCGCACATGCTCAGCAGAAGGCAGTTCAGAGAGTCACTCAGCTGAATGGGCTGCACCAGAATAGGACATTTACAGTGTTACGGCAACAAAAGTCCAAAAGTTTCACTTACACGCACGTTTCAGTAATTAAGAGTCTCACCTGGTTTTGAGGAAGGTGATAGTCCACTGACCAATACAGAGTCATGCCAAGAGAGTACACAGTCATCTGAAAAGAATAACGGCAAAGCAATAGAAAATATTTAAACAGCAAAAATGTGCATTCAAATGCATTCAGAAACAAAACTGTGCAAAATGCTTTTTTCATTTGTAACACATTTGAATATAAAGAAGTTTTAAAAAATAGTTAGTGTTGGCATTAATTGCAACATGGCACTGACATTTCTTGAGTGTGTAAACACTATTCAGAACAACATATACCAACAAAATGCATGTCTTCGGAATAAAGTAAAAGAAGTAAGATTTCGTGTAGCACAAAATTGAAAAGTAAGATTTGTGTGCAGCATTATTTCTAATGATGACAATATAATGTACATTGTGCACCTAGTACCAATTAGAAAATTCTACCACAAATAAACACTCATGTCAATTTCTTTTGCATTAATATATTCAGTATTTGCACTTTACATTGTTCTAACTGGGCATTTTGCTCTTATTACATGGTTACCTATTCAGGAACTTCAGGGGCTCTGATGGAACATATCTTTTCTAATTAATGGGAGAGAATGCTTTTTGTTTGTGTTCCTTGACAAAATATGCTAACAAACTAAATATACAAATGTCACTCTTTATTCTATGTATTTTAGGACCATTTCTTTTGGTCTGTAAATCAAAGGAGATCCGATGTTTTCAGATTATGTGAAAAAAAATAAAATAAATAAAACACAGTTTTGTTCCTAAAGCAACACTGATGTATAAAATATCATAAATATCTGTAAATCTGTGGATATACGTTTCATTTATATATACACTTTTAAATGTGGCCTTAAAACTCATTAAAAGCCCATACAGATTTTTTTTTTGTCTTTCCAGGACTACCTTTTAAAGCAAACATTGTATGATGGATTTGTTCAGAAGTCACATGAATGTGTTGGCATTAAAGAATTCGTTTTAGTCAAAATTCACAATGACAGACAGAAAATATATTTGTTTACTGGTTGAAATTCCCAGAATTTTTATATTTTTATATGTCTTTTAAATCATAGTAAAAGTGCATGTGTGGGGGTTTATTTTTAAGATAGCTTGTGTAATAATGTGAACTGATTAGTCTGGAAAGATGGAAACAAGGAGCTCCTCCTGTATCACCACTAGATGGCAGACTTTGTGTTTCATGGGTTCTCCCTGAAGTCACACACTATATATTCCTGCCACATTGTACACACAGAGACAGGGGACTAATTCAAATTAGCCCTGTTGTTGGTCCTATAGTCAAGAAAATCCACAAAATCCACTGAAATAGAGTATACAGACCCCCACTTTTATATTCTTCAGTCCTAGTATTTAAAAGGTGAATAACTGTAAGACATGTTTAGATGGATAAAAAAAACTATTTTGCTGCAGTGCTCATCCATTACCATTAGACCCTTAGTAATGAAACACATCATACTCGTTACTGACCTTCTCCATGGCCAGTTTAGTGGTGATGGCACGGCCCTGCAGCATCTCTGGTGCAGTAAAGGCACACGCCTCATCTGTCATTGCACAATTTTTGAACGCGAGAGTGCCAGTTGCAGACAGGAGCAGTGACGCAGGACTGATGATGTTGCAGATGTTGTTGTGACCTAGAAAAAAAGGGAACTCATTAAATACTAAGTATACAATAACATTCGCTGCATCTGTGATCAGTAAGAATCTACTGTTTGTGGAGACTGAGTGTGAAGCTATCACCTTACCTTTATAGGAGAGATCCAGCAGCATTTCAGCAGAGCCCAGCAGCAGTGACCAGATCTCATCTTCTTCTAGAGGCCCTCCCCTAGCCTCTAGCACCTCAGCTAGGGTCACGAACGTGCTGCTCATCCTGCAGACTCACGGGACAGACTCCTGGAGAAAAGGAAGAGGGAAACTAGCTCACAGAATACAGATAGGTGGCACTAGGACAAGGGAGGCTGTGCATCACAGATGTCAATGGAATATGGGGATGATAAGGTTCCCCACCAGCAGCACATCTGTATAGTGCATACTCTGAATACTCCATATAATATATGATATAATATATGGTATATCAGTTTTAATTATTACATTACAACACACAAAATAAGGGTTGTGGAGTGTAGTGTGTTGACATAACTTCATATTTAAACATAGCATCAGACTTTTATTTGAAATCTTACACCAAACAGACTGCTCTATATTTGCTAACTGGAATTAATTCGTTCAGAACGCTCAGAATGTTTTACTGAGCGATTTACTTAGTCAATGATTTTGTCTAGTGTTTCATATTGTAACGTCACATGGTGAGCCATCAATGAGAAATACTGCTAGCTGCTTTGTATGTACCATCCAGAATACGTGTGAAAATGATCTATAGATTTTTTTATACATACATTTCAGTTCATTGTAATCATCGAATGATCAAACTACAAACTAACCGCCAACGCTGCTTCACTGACTGATGTGGTTTACAGGAACAGTAGTGCTCACACAGGTCAAATTTAAAAAGGCCATGGCTCAGCGTAATCACATTGGTTACACCACTAAATACCTTTCACATGGTATTTTGAAAGCAGACATGCAACTGTTGTGGCATCTTGCTTTTGGCAGCAACAAGACAGCTATGGGCCGGTTAAATCTGACAACAAAAAATAAAAGGGTTGAAGGCTGAAAATAAAAAATCTGACAACAAACAAATTAATCTCCTTCTAAATGTTAAACTCCCCAAATTCCAAACTGGCCATTCTGTCGTCACTGAAATGTAACAGTGTTTCTTTTGTATGTATAAGATGTAGACATGTATCTTACAAGAAATGCTAAATCCACAAGGCTGTCAGAAAATAAAGAGAACTGGACAAGTGCCAGCTCAGTCTAAGTACTGACTTTATCTGACCTTTGTATTAATCCGCCAGCAGTGAAGTCCTGTTTCTATATACCTTTATAGATACTCTCATTTGAAGGCAAAGAAATAAGCAAACGAACTAATATAACAAATGGAGGGCAAGTGCAGTAATCTTGGGAAAAAGGGCCAGTTTCACAAGTTTAGTATATGATGCATAATTAACATTATGTAGAATTAAACTGAGATTCGGATGGCAACGTTAAAACAACACTGAAGCACTTCTCCGATTAGGTTTGGTATTATTTTGTACAAAGTGACAACTACAAAAACAAAATGGACTGCAATTGTGATGAAGACAATTTTGTAGAGAATGTGTCCAAACTGAACTGTAGTAGACAAAGGCAGTTACACCTAAACACTGCTGCAAAAAGAACTATTCAAACATTTTGCTGTGTATATGATAAAGCACAATAGTGGACACGAGCAATTTTGTTTACAAATTTGGTTCGTAAACATTAAATGTGTAGAATCTGTGAAAGAAATACTGAAATATTGTACACTTGTTATTCTAAACCAGACTTTTATGAGATACAGGTCTATTCTTTTTCATTCTGACTTTCATTCGAATTCTATAGCACATCAGAAATAGTAGAACTAACTGAAGCTTAAACAGCTACTCAAACTTGATTAATTCTGTTTTAACCCAAATTCGATGTGTCTATGCAGCATGTGGAAATTAACATGTGGCATTTTGTCATATGGTTATTAACTTTAGACCCAAAATATGAGAATAACTGGGTAAGAACTGGAAAAACTAACTGGGTAGGTAACCTATTTTTCTTTTGGGATTTATACACTTTTCTGGAAGGATACTGGTGGGGCAGCATTTCTCTATTAGACAGTACATTCATTAGTGCCTGAAGAAAACCACTGAAATAATACTATCAAAGAAAGCCACTAGTTAGAAGTAGATGACCAGGGTCTCTATTATTCATACTATCTAGCTTTATGATAAAAATAAGTTTGTGGCTTTTTTTGCAATAACATTTCAGTGAAGCATATCCTTCAGTTAAGCTACAGCCCCAGTACATCTGTCTCTTATGCCCAAACCCTCCTAATTCTGATAAAATACAGCAAAGACACATGAGAGTCAGGTTGGGCCAAGTTCCAAGAGTAATTTAAAATTAATTCCCATTAACAAAAATATTCTTGTAGAAACTTGGGCTAGAACTTCAATAACACCAGTAAGAGCTAGGTCAGTACTTACAGAAGTATAATGGCATTAAACATTGTGGATAAAGCCCACTCAGGTAAGAAATGAATTGGCTTTAAATGTTCCCTCATTTTCCAAAAACTGGATCGGCTGAGTTTAGAATTTAGTGCTGAACTTAGTGATATGAACACTGTTACTACAAAACATGCAAAATCAAAGCAATAAGATCATTTGTTTCATTTGACTTTTACAAAATCAGTTTGGTTTTCTCTTGTTCTAGATCTTAAGGGTCAACTAAATCAGGTCTAAATAACTGAAATCTTCTTCATTTTTACCTTCTTGCATTCGATGCCTTAATATTCCCTCGTTGATGTCTGGAGAATGTGATCAGCTACATTAATCCTCCGGGTCACAGGATGTTTCCTTCAGCTTCTGTTGGCAAGCACAGCAACGAGTAACTTTTCATTATTCCTGTCAAAAAAACAACTACAGTTCAAAACATAATCTGATGTTTCATAGCCATTTTCATGATTATCCTTTGAAGTGGGCGACTGTGCTCCCTGCGAACGTTTTCCCCTCAAATTGGCTCTATATTTAGCTTGGAGAGTTAAGAACTCAATTGGATTACTGCAAGTGCTTTGACGGCTCCAGGTGAGAGGAAGAAGGCACCAGGAGGCGTGCAGGGATTTCTGCTCCTATGATCCCTCCTGAGAAATTGGGATTTGGGAGATATGTTTAGTGTTTTCAACAGAAATAATATTTAATAACGATTTAAAGTAACTAATTCTTTAAAATGAATGTATTATATTATTCTTGGTAATGTTAGTCAGCAATAATGATGTTACATTACACCACAACCCACACTTGGACAGTCTGACGCGAGGTAGTTAACTAAAGTTGCATTTCTTCATCCGTTTATATGACACGAAAAAAGGGATTCAGAGGCAGGTCTAACTTACAGCGGTAAGTTATATCATGGTATAATTCAAATTCCTGACTCCTTATTATACATTAAAAAAACATATTACTTCCTAAAAATGTAAATACACAACAACTGAAGGATATATCAGAAACAGAAAAGACCAATAAATAGTAAAACATTGCATAACTGCTTTCTTTTAAGAGCATGTTTTAAAAATCTTTAAGGAAAACTGAAGATTAGGTGTAAAGTGCTTAAAGTGCAGTTGTAACCCCAGAAACCTTTCCAGCATTATCTTTAAAACCCAAATAGAGGGTAAAGATGCGGAACTATTATGTAAAGTGTGCTAAACTGCTCCTAGACTGAGAATAAGTCGCCTCATCATTAGAGGATTGGAGGTCTGTACATGAACGAACCCATACAGAGTTTTTGATCCAGCATTTGCTTTTACACTCATAAGCCTTGTGAAAACTCCAGAGCATGTCTGACCCGTCTGTGTTTCAGTTCCCTCTGGTTGACCACCTTGACTCTAATTTTGTGTAACTTATGTACAGTCACTGAACTTTCCATAGCCTTTCTCTCTCTCTCTTGTTTGGAATCATGACTGGACAGTTTGTTGGTTGACATCATTTTTTCTTTCTTTAGCAGAGATGATTTTTCTTTCTTATGCAGCAGAGTAGCAAAGAAAAAGGGAGGGACGTTGAAATGTTCTACTGTTTTCCAGAATAGCACATGTATTTGTTGTTTTAATTTGATGCATCACATTGCTTTGTGTATTTTTCGTAGCATATGTTAAATTCAATCATACATTCTACTAGACTTTTTTTGTGGGACTGGCGATGCCACAAAAATGACAACAACAACGACCATAATAGTAATAATAATAATACTTAGGGCTGGGCAAGTTAACACGCTTTTGTCATGTTAATGCATTATTTACTTACCGGAACAGTGGCAAATAGCTTTGTTTTATAATTGATTTGATTACATGTTTAAGTTGATATTTGAACTGCAGCTGTGTAACTGTGTTAAAGGGAGCCTGGCTGTTTAAATGTGTTTGCAAAGCAAATGTTACTGCATTTTTGTTTATATAGCAGTAAAAACAAAAGTACGCAATACACTACTTATTTCATTTTGAATTTTGTGTATAACAATGCGATTGTGATCAATCGCAGAAAACCATGCAATTAAACGCATACATTTTGGTTTTTAAACCATGGACCATGAAACCAAACGCCTTAATTCTACAGCTTAAAATTACCTTCTTTTCAACCTTAATTTCCCATATAGAAAATTAGAGAAATGAAGGGGAAAAGCATACAGATTAAGGCTGATTAAAGGGTTAAAACTACTGAATTTTCCCCTTACTTTTTCATATGTCTCTTAAACACCTTACATTTAAGATTATGGGGTTTAATCAATTTTAAGGTAAAATTAGGTTAGTGCATTCCTCTACTGATTAGCTAGTTCTTGGGTTAGCACTGGGTTAACCTCTTAGTTAAAAAAAAAAAGCTCAGTAGGACTGCAGATTCCATGTCCAGTGCCTGGTTCTTGGAATATAACAATGATGTTAGACATGGGATCAGGCCACAATGTCAGTAATGAGGAAAACTACACACTACTGTACACAAGAAGAGATCCACCCGCAAGGACAGCTGAGTGATGTGTGGAGTAGAGGACAGCAGAAACCTTCTATTACCTGAAGATTGTTTGAGGCTGTCAGCAACACGTGCTAGTACTGAGTTTGATGTGCATGTGTTTTGAGTATCCATTAAGGCATGAATAAAGAGTATGAATAAAGGCATCAGCGACTGGGAGAGGGGTTGGGAGTGGTTTGAGCATATATATTAGTCCCAAAGATGCTGCCCACACAAACCTCATGTGTACAAGGCTTGAGAAGGCTGAGTATGAAATTTGGCATGTAAGATATAGCATGCTTCCTCCAAGTGACCATTGACCATTGGTACATTGGCCATACTCTAAATTAATACTTAAACCTGCTGTAAGAAAGCTGTAACTGGTCACTCAACCCCAATAAGTATCTATTGTATGATGAAGCAATATTTCTGAGCCACATTATATGAACAAAAGAAATATGCTATAATTTAATAAATAATCCAATGGCTAAAGCGAGGCCTGAGCCCTGACCAGGCATTCTGGCTTCGGTATGAAAGCTCTCTGGAAACTATTAGAAGAGCTCTGACGGTGTGGTGTAGATTTCTGTACTGACAGCGAAGAAGTACAAGTAAGGCTAGAGAAATGGCTCATCTCATCACTCGCTACTCACCATGAGAGTTGTCATAAGACTGAAAAGGGCGCTATGCATTCGTCGAGTGTATAACAGTTCTAGATCTAAGTACAAGTGGAGTCATGCTGGTTAATGGAACTGGATGGTCCTTCACATTCACCTTCAACACGTCTTTCCACAGAGAGTGCAGAAGGAACGAGAGGGGAATGCTATCAACTCTATCAACTCTATCAGCTCTATCAACTGTAACCCAAGTAATACAAGCATGGTTATTTTATTTATCTGACTACTGCTTATATGTAACTAATAAAATTACATAAAGGTTTTCTAATATTAAGGTTTTCTAATATTAAAATAATGACAGGATGCTGATTTATTATTATTATTATTATTATTATTATTATTATTATTATTATTATTATTATTATTGTTGTTGTTGTTGCTAATGTTGTTTTTTTGTTGTTGCAAATGTGTAATTCCTCAAGTAAGCCAACTGTTATTTAATATTACCATTCAACCCCTGCTTTCTACCCTATGCTAATTCGTAGTTATTATAATGTTATATGCTCCTTCTTTTACAAGGAAAACTACACTTACTGCTGAGATCAATCATTTGCTCAGGTGCATAAAACTTTTGCACAGCACTGTACATGAATTATTAAACATATTACATCAATCAGCAATCAGTCAGGGTGCATATGGAAAAGCCACAGTCAACTAGATAGACAGACACACAGACAGACAGACAGGCAGACAGACACAGAGGTAAACTGATAGATAGATATCAGATAGATAGATAGATAGATAGATAGATATCAGATAGATAGACAGACAGACAGACACACGGACAGACAGACAGATAGATAGATAGATAGATAGATAGATAGATAGATAGATAGATAGATAGATAGATAGATAGATA
>JBBJLR010000153.1:14668498-14702432 GCA_037577145.1 Brachypetersius gabonensis
TAGTTAATTTATTTTTAAATGAGTATTATGGTGTTTTTATTTTTATTTTCTGATTAAGCCTTTTTTTGCAGCCCAGATTACTCTCATAGTGAGACAAACAAGTGAGCATATTGAATCTCGGACAACAAATTTCAGGACAATCTACAATGCTTCTTATTAGTAGGCGTGATGGGGCACGCTGTATAATTCAAGGGCACAAAATGATGCTACACATTTGGGAACCTAGTATTACAAAGGTCTCCACACCACCTTTATGAATTCACTTCACATGTTTTGATCATACATTAGCTTTGCATTGGTGTTCTTGAAATACAATGTGTGCTCCTTTACATCTGCAGGACCTGAAACCCAGTAACATTGTAGTCAAGTCGGATTGTACTCTAAAGATCCTGGACTTTGGCTTGGCCAGGACAGCAGCCACCGGTTTGCTGATGACACCATATGTGGTGACACGCTACTACAGAGCCCCTGAAGTCATCCTGGGAATGGGATACCAAGCCAATGGTCAGTGCTGCTGACAAGTTACAGAATGCCCTCTTGGCACTTCTTGCAGATGCTTAACTGCAAACATCACCCTCATCTTGCACTTCTCATTACATGCTTTGATAGGGCACTCCTTTGCTTTCATTAGCCTTATGGGTTTGGTGTGATGTGATGTTTATGTTGCAGGTCTTGCTCAGCATCAGTTTTGCATGGTCTGATGATTCCAAAAAATGAAATAATGATGAATCTACATAACAACTACCAGCTGACTAATTCTTGCTTGTTTGCTGCTTAACTGTTTTCTCTCTTTCTTCCTGCTACAAACGATTAGTGGACATTTGGTCTGTGGGCTGTATTTTGGCAGAAATGGTTCGTCACAAAATCCTTTTCCCTGGAAGGGACTGTATCCTTGTGCTGTTCTTGGTGGTTTATTACATTATGCGGGAGTATTTTTAGAGGCAGAAGAAGATCCAGAAACCGCGTTGTCCATCTGCCTCTAGTGGACCCAATTTCTTGTCAAATAATATGATCAAATGATTTTTTGAAATACATGTACATACAGTGGAGCTGTATATTCTCAGCTTTTTCATCTAGAATAGATTCATAAATCTCCATTTCTGTCTTTTTTGTGGTTGGGGAGGTCCCATGATGGAATTAATGATATGTTAACAGCACTGACACCATAACTCAACTTTGTTACGTGTGCTGCTCTTTCCCATCTGTCATTTTCCATTGGGGTCAAGTGGACTGACTAGTCCCTTCTGTAGAGGGTGTTGATGAGGTGCAGATGAACTCAAGACCTGCTTTTGCTTGCTTTTTTCATCTCGCAGGTTTAAATTGTAAGGTCACGGAAGAGTTTCATTTGGGAAAATTCGCTATCAGAGTTCAAATAAACTGTAACTGAATTTGTATGTGCTTACCCTTTATGTCGCTTATTCTCAAAGTAGCAAACTACGCCAAGTAAACCATTATGGTTTTATGAACAAATTCAAGCTGTCCAACCCGTGATGAGTCAGTGATTTTATTTTTTGTTTACTAGTTTGATTATTTAAATAGATTTTTAAGTCTTCTTCTGGAAGGTTGTGCTGGCGGTCTTGTGAGGTTCATGGTTTTTTTTTTATTTTGTTTTTTTGTTCAGTTACTGTTTCCCCTTTTTATTCAACAGTAGAGGCTGATGCTGTCAAAACATCACTTTCATGTTCATTAATTTGACTATGTTTTTACCCCTCATTCCACCTCCACGTGTCTTAGCTCTGTCTGTTTTAGTTATGTTTGTGTTGCATGCTAAATTCATTTTCATTTCATTTTTCAGTTGATGTCTGGTCTGTTGGCTGTATCATGGCTGAAATGGTCAGAGGTAGTGTTTTGTTTCCAGGTACTGATCGTATCCTTACCTGTCTGTTCTTGCTCATTCATGCCGTTCCCTGTTTTACACTTTGAGGAGTGTTTATATGTAGGATGTTTATAAAATCAGGGCCTGGTCTGCTGAGCACTGAACTCTACAGTAACTACTACTTGTTTATCAGAAACAGTGTCTGATTGTAAACCGGTTCCCACCAAAAGCATTTTTGAAGGTCACCTGTCTCATGGAACAAACATAGGTTTTATGTTTCAGTCAACACTGACTCTGCTTGATACGTGTCTTAGATGCGTCAGAATGCGACGCCTTGCACCCTGCTGCATTTCTCTTTTTTTCCCCATTGCTATTTCTGAATGAAGCATGGCAGAAAATGAGTGGGAAGCAGTGTGAACTGGTTGTGTGGTTGCTTGATGACGCTGTGCTTACATGTCGCTGGTGCATCCGGCGTGAACAATGCAGTGCTTTTCTTAACCATGCAATCTCAAGATATTGATCAGTGGAACAAAGTTATTGAGCAGCTGGGAACCCCATCCCAAGAGTTCCTGATGAAGCTCAACCAGTCTGTAAGGACTTACGTGGAGAACAGGCCCCGATATGCAGGATACAGCTTTGAAAAGCTCTTCCCTGACGTTCTCTTCCCTGCTGATTCGGAACACAACAAACTGAAAGGTACAGAGTGGGTTAATAAAAAGCTGTGTCATTACTTTAAAAATGATGGAGGTGTGTTCTTTGTGATTGCATTGAAAAGGATAGTATGTGTATATGAATAGTTCACAAAAAAATCTGATGTACATAATTTCCCTTATCCCAGATACTTCATACTTCAATTTGTGATCAACAGTACTGTGTTCCTTTCAAGTCTACCTGAAATGTATATGAGGTAATCAGCAGTCTGAATGTGTTTTTTTAGCGAGCCAGGCTCGAGACCTGCTTTCCAAAATGCTGGTAATAGATGCTTCCAAACGCATCTCTGTAGAAGAAGCTCTACAGCACCCCTACATTAATGTGTGGTACGACCCAGCAGAGGTAGAGGCGGTGAGTACATTTATGTTTTTTATGTACAGTACATATATGTTGTACAGTGAAACAAATGCCTTTTTTATCGTGTAAACCCTAAATACGTTCCAAGAGCACCTGCGTATAGTGACAAAACGCATGGTTGTGTTTCGGTAAAACAGATGTCTAAAATGATTTTTTTATAGTGTAAACCCTAAATATGCCCCCAAATATGCTCCCAGAACACTTTTAATTTAAACTGAGTTTAATGCATTACTCTTAAAGAAAATGTAAAAGTAAACCCATATTCGGCTCTTTTAATCACATCATTTTCTATTACTAGTTAAGATATATTGACATGTGAGGTGAATGACAACACTAGCTACAATTATGCCTTTTTGAGAGCTAGTATTTGTATTTGGTGCTAAAAAACTGAAGTACCTTTCATTTCTTTTCATATTCCAGCCCCCTCCAGCGATCACGGACAAGCAGCTGGATGAGAGGGAACATACAGTGGAGGAGTGGAAAGGTGGCAGCAGCTCTATTCCTTTTTCACCATTAATGTCACTGTGTGAAATTTGATGCAGATAAAAGAGTCAAAAGTTCAGTGTGAATATCATTTGCCCTCTGAGCACACAGTCAAAAGCTTGTCTGATGAAGTCACCTGAAAAGTGTTAATGACCCTCTCAGGCATGGTTAAATGGCTTATGCATGTTTCTTAATTTAGACAGATAGATATTTCTTTCGACTCGCATGGGGAGGGTACACTGTGGCAACTGGCACCTTGCCTACTTCCATGACATACTCTCCCTCTCTCTCTCCCTCTGTCTGTATGTCCCTACATGTCTATCTATCTGTCTATCTATCTGTCTATCTATCTATCTATCTATCTATCTGTCTATATCAGAGCTGATTTATAAAGAGGTTCTTGACTGGGAGGAGAGGATGAAGAATGGTGTGATTCGAGGTCAGCCACCTCCTCTAGGTTAGTTAAATTGATTTTTTCTTAAAATAAAAAAAATATATATATAGTGCCAATATCGGTAAGTGCTGTTATAATAATAGAATACATTTGTTCACACGGATCACTTCGGTGCAGGAGTCGCTTAACTGTTCCAGGGACCAGTTTCTAAATATTTGTATTCACTACTTTGCATGACAAGATGATACATTAGCTGATTTTATATTTAAAACATTGTAGTACTATAAAAAAGTAACCATAGTTGCATACAGATCACCATGTTAGTGGTTAGTTTTATTAATGGCCTGTCTTTTTTCCTTTCTCTGTATTTACATTCAAAACTCAAAATTGGTCGATACACACCCCTGGCGTTTAGCATACATGATGTCACTAACTGTTAATGGTGTGAACGCAGTACCTGTGTTTGATTATGACTGATCTATGTGTTTCTCATAGCACAGGTGCAGCAGTAGTGAATGGATCCCCCCAACCTTCCTCCTCCTCTTCCATCAATGATGTGTCCTCCATGTCTACAGAGCCTACCATGGCCTCAGACACAGATAGCAGCCTAGAGGCCTCAGCAGGACCCCTGAGCTGCTGCAGATGACTATCGCCTTCCCCTGGAGCCTCTGTGTGTGTGGCATGGTATCAGATTTAGGCCAGTCAAATTGCATCTTTTAATGCCAGGCGTGATATTATTTGCTTCCCCTCAAAAGGCCCAATTTTTAAAGTCACTTGCTTTGACAAGAAGCTCTACTAACCCCTGGCTACTAAAAGTGAGGACTTCTGCACACTCAGTTCTTACTTTCTAAGCTCAGATATCAGATAAAACATTTTGCTGTATTGTTATAGAAGGATAACCTGTAAAGATTAAATGGTGAATATATTTTCCTTTTTTATTTTTTATTTTCTTTTTTTTGAGTGACTGTGTTTTTAGTTTATTGATCTTTGTGGGATTTTTTGAGTGAACATACTTAGAAACAAGATTCATGTTAGTATTTCGAATATCCAGATACTGATGTAAAAATATAAAATAGTGTACAAATTGATATGAGTGTAGTATAGCTTTTTAATTTTGGTTATAATTGTTTTTGTTTTTTTTGTCCCAGGTGGCTTTTTTTTCCATAATTCTTACCCAGAACACTTTTATTTTTGATGTGTACAGTTTTGTTACAGCAAATAATCATGCATAACATCAGAAATGTTTATATATATATTGGTTATTTGATTAGGCAGCATGTTTGTTTGTTTGTTTGTTTTGGTTTTTTTGCTGCCTTTAAATATTTTGGGGTGAATGACTGACTATGTGACAAATGACTCTATGTAGTGTACATTCTAGTCTTACATCCATTAGGTTTGTCTAGTAATGCATTTCAGCTTCATAATGAATCTCTGATCATCGTATCAGAGTTAACATTGGTTATATAGTTTTGTGACACTAGTTATTTTTTCATTCATTTAGTTTTTTTTATTGACATAGTAGGTAGTTCAGTGAGACTTTGAGTAATCAAATGCTATCCTGCACGGAAAGTGGCCTCTTCTCAAATCAAGAACAAATGCATTCTCGTTTTTGTATGCAAAAGTGCTAATCGTTTCTACACTGGTTCACAACAGCTAATTGTTTATTTTTGTGAAATGAACCAAAATTGAAAAGAATTTATTTCCATATACTTTAAAGGTGTTTTTTATTTTATATTTTTATCAGGTGA
Source organism: Brachypetersius gabonensis (assembly GCA_037577145.1). Lineage (NCBI taxonomy): Eukaryota > Metazoa > Chordata > Actinopteri > Characiformes > Alestidae > Brachypetersius > Brachypetersius gabonensis. Next base: position 14,674,008 of record JBBJLR010000153.1, read on the forward strand.
GAAAAGTTTGTAATGGCAGGTACTGTAAATACATGTGTGGTAGAAGTGTGTCGCTTAGATTTACAGTACATTAATTGGTGAATGTTTGGGCTTGATGTTTGTTGTCCCCAAAGATGTTTTTCTTCTCAGAGCAGTGTTTGTAAGTGTGAGATTATAAATTGAATGTTTGGATGAGGATGAATGGTTATGAATGTCATGGACACTGGAGGTTTGGCCTGTTTTGTGGCAAAGCAGTTTCTATGTAAGAAAACCCCTCAAGCAGATTTTGGTTTAGTCATCTCTGATTTTAAGTGCTCTTAACAGTGGCAGTAATGATGCGGCCCTTTGAGAATTCTTAGCTGCTGTCGTTTTAACAAGAATTAAATCTGAATATGCTCAAAAGATGTTACCCTCGGATTACATTAAACAGTGAACAGAACAGGATCGGCTTCAGTAGAGCTTGAACTACCTCACGCTTAACTCCTTGTTTGATGAACATTACAGCCCACATTTTAGGAGCAGCATCCCAGTGTGATATTTGTTGGTTTATTTATTTAAAGAACTTCATTGTTACTATGATGCCTGTGTTGTAGTGTCATGCATAGTTGATTTGAATGAACTGTGAGAATGTGTGTATGGCATGTTTCAGTTTTAAGTGGCCATATGGTTTCTTTTTGTCTTTTATTTCAGTTCAGATGCAATATTGTTTTAAAGGTTCTGCCTGGAACTACTTTTCTTGTCATTTCATTTGAATCCTTCTCTGAGATTGTTAAAGCTTAAAGGAGCTGTGTGTAAGATGAAGGGTATCCTACAGCCTTTGCTTACTTCCTTGATAATCCAGTCTAAACCTAAAACACGCTCATGGTTCAACCCACTTCATCACACGTTCCCATTTGTGTGTATCCTTGTGCCATGCAAAATGAAAACACAACCATGTTTATCACTCTTTTGGCATGAAAGTCAATAGGATTTTTGAAAACTAGCTGTGCATCTCTGACTGATATCGGGCAATGATGTTCACTTGACTGGAGCTCCTGAAGTCATCAAATATAATAAAACATTCAAAATCTTACACGTAGCTCCTTCAGTCATCCACGTAGATGGAGAAAAGTGGTACATGATCCTGAAAATATTCTCAAAAAAGCTGTACATGTGAAGATGCTGGCTTAATAATGCCCCACTGCTACAGTTGTATGTGAATTTCAGCACAGAGCACTGTGTCATCAGAGTGCCCTGCAGTTCAATCGTGTTGTAAACCACTGAAAATAAAAAGGTCAAATTTGGTTATGTTCTGTAGTTTCATTTTTGCTACTTGAATTTGAGGACATTTGTTTGCCTTTTGCCCATGTTTGTGTTTCCAATTACCATTTAATTTCTTATCATTTGAAAAAAGGTTTGAAGTCAAGGATTTCAAGAATATAAACCATAACAGGTCAACAGATCAAGATCATCAGAAATAAGTTTTTGAGGGTTTTATTGTGTTTTTCATGTTGATTTCAAATCTGTGTTTAGTTTTCCTGCACGTACAGTTTTTGTGATGAAGCTAGTTATATATCGCATGATACTTGATATTAGCATTTAATAATCATATGCTGAGCTTTTTTGAAGAAACAGTGGGAGCTGACTGACACTGATCATTATGTCTATTCCACAGTGTGGCCTGTCTGACTTCACACTGAAAATATTGAAACAGTTACTTGATTGGTACCTGCGGTTGCAAGTCTACTGCAAATCTAATATTACTCATAATTCAAAAAGTTGATGTGACTGAAAAAAAATTTAAACATCTGAAATCAGCATGAAAAACTGGTTTAGAAAAGCGTGTTGTGGTTTCTGATGATTAGTCCCACAGGTTAGAAATTTGCATTTGTATTTCTCTTAAAGTGAATTATTCTAATGCACCTCTCCTGTGCCATTTCACAGGTCAAATTAGCAAGAATTAATTTTAGATGCTCTCAGAAACGATGAATGATGATGCAGTTCTTAAATGAGAGAAAGTGGTTTCACATCACATCTAGTATTTGATGAAATTAATGTCCAGAAAGCCTGATTTTCAAATGAGGCGAACAAATCTTGAAAGATATGTGGACAAAATGACTGTAAACAAAATTGCAGTATATTATGTATTCATCATATCTTGGCAAAGTACTTTCAATGTTGATAAAAAAAACGTCTAAATAGACCTTTTGATGTGTAGTATATACACGGTATAAACTGTTGTAATAAAACCTGTTACAAGTAATGATTCCAAACTTTTGAATGGCAGTGTACATCTCATTATACAGGTTCTGGAATATATTTTATAGTTTCATGCATCATACATCAAAGTGCTAACTCTGGACCTCCGAGACCTAGAAATGAATTTGAGAACACCTCTGACACTGTAGGATGACACGTTTATTACTTTACCTTTTGCAGTGTTACTTCATTTCATGTGATCCATGATACGAAAGCTATAGCCATTTCATAAGACCTCTACTTTGGCACTTTCAAGAGGGGGTAATAACCACAAGAACATTTTAAAGCATACACATAGTTCATCACATAGTCATCGACTGCCTACTACAATTCACGGTCAAGTATATATCGTCATTCATATTCATTTCCACCATCTACCTAAGTTTATTCAGTGTTTTTTTTGTTCGAAACACCTCCTGAGAAATAAGTTAAACAGTAAATTAATTGCAATAAATAATTACCATGGCAACCTCAGCGGCCTAAGCTGATTTAAAAAAGTCATAATTTTACAAATGATTAGCTGCAGTTTACTGATGTTACCACTAATCTTGTCCTGAAACGGTCACTGCCTTTTCTTTCCCTGTCCTGCATTTTTACGTATACGATAAATGGGTTTGCCAAAGGAGGTTGTTGAAGTATACGCAAGTAACAGTCATCAACCGTTTTCCATCATCCATTTCTTAAAGAGTGGGAGAGTGGACAGCTGCAGCCTGTTCAAAGTCACAGACTTCAAACGACATTGACTTGTGAAGAAGCTATGAAAGAGAGTCGAGGGTTAAATACCCCGTTTGTGGTTAAGCAGTATTTTCTTAACACCATGCATCGACGCAAAAGGCACTGTCATGGAAACGAGCAGCCTTCAACCATAATTACATCAATCACAAACAATCAGGGAAGTCATGCTTTGGTATCGTCTGTGCATACTGGAAGTGAGGCCATTGAGAATCCGGTGATGGCAATAATAATTTAAACAAACCCTAAAACTTCAGCCTGAAGACTGAGAGTGAGAAAGAGATTTGCTACGCGAGATAACGTCATCTAGTTGCCGTAACAAAACAGCACAAAATTACCTCATAGCACCCATGATACATGAGTAAAGAGATTTAAAATTACATCCAGAACAAGTCCACTATTTCCGTTGTCACTGTCACATTTTGTTTGTCCTTGTCCCCAGTGTTAGATCTCCTAATGTGGAGAAGAACTCCTCCATCTCGTTCTGCAGCAGCCTGTTCCTGTTCTCCGCATCCTCTCGGGCCCGCTCAGAGTTGCGCAGTTTAATCTCCAACATCCTGTACTTCTTTCTCTCCTGGTCTACCTCCTCCTCCAGCCTGTCTACTTGCTCATGCAGAGATGCACTTGTGTCTTCCAACCTAGCGAGACAGAGCATGGTGAAAGTAGACTATCAGCATATAATAAAAAAATATGCTTCTTTACACTAGCCATGAACAAGGTTCCCCCCCGTCAGCCAATAGCTGTCGGTTCTCTTGCTCTTTTTTTTCACTCAATTCTTCAAATTCTTTTACTTTTTCCCCCCCAAATCATGTGAGCTTGTGATACAAAACCTTCCTTGAGCTTGCCTGAAACATCATATAGGTTAAGGACAAAATGTGAGATGCATAGACAAATCTGGAACACTTCCACAAGAGGTAGGCTTTCCATACATTCTGCATTAACCTACTTAGCAAGGTGAGGATGATGAAAATAGATGCAAACATGAGACGACATCAACAAGGTTAACAGCTGCACCAAGAACTGGGCAGACCACAAAACTAGTACAGAACTGCAGAGAAGTCTTAGGCAATTACATTAAATGTATTATAATTGAATGAGAAAAACTGATAATAGAACAAATATAAATAACCTTTCATAGAACAAATTGTAAATCTACATTTATCAGTGTGTTCACTTGTCATCCAGTACATGGTTCTAATCCATACTTCATTAGTATGCATTACTCGAACAAGCATCCTTTATTAAGTAATCAGGTGTGCTGGCGGAGGAATTTAATGAATGCCTGCAGTGATGGGGAGGCATCAAGGACGATCATGACTGGCATGAGACGTTTTTTTACAGTACTGTTCATTTTAATATCCACTTTGAAATACCACTAACCAAATTAACTAATAAAAGAAAATAATGTAAAGCTTTAAGAACCATGTCAGCAGTCTTATTACATGCAAAAATTGCAGTTTACTGTTATTAGGCAAATGTGTTCTAATGTTATGACATGACTAAAACTGAACATATTTTGTATTTACACACTGTATTTACATACTTTATGTAAGGTGCAACAGTGAATACATCAAGACCATTATTGTTGTATATACAGTGTTAGTACACAGTTATTAGTGACAATAGAAGTCAGGCCTATATTACTACTTGCTGCTTGTTTTATAAGATTACTGTTCATTACACATTAACCTTCAGAGTTTACTCCTGTGTAACATGTGGTAACAAAGGATGAGGAAATTTAGCTTCCTTCACAAATACAGCACCTCTGACAACTATTAGGTGGACAGTTGCTCACAATCTTTTATTTCACTATTCAGACACACCCCTGGTTGACCAAAGATTGATAGTTTCCATGTGTTGCACTAAGAAACTGGCAATCCTACCAGCTGAGAGCACAATTAAAAGCTTGATGAGTTGAATAGCACCGGAAGACAGCTCTTGGCTGACCTTTGGGTTATTCAGTAGCTGCTGGAAGACTCTGGCACGGTCACATTAAATCGGATCACACATGAATTCACAGTGACTGCTGCCCCTTGTGGCCCTCAGCAGTATTTCAGCAATGATCCATTACCAGAAAACTATTAGTGAATCTCATTCTCTCATCCTTTAGATTTGTATCCTGAATCATTCAAGCACACTTGACATTACCTGTTAAGAAAGACACATGTATTTTGTTCGTCTACTGAAAAATGCTCACTTACTTTCGTATCCGGGCTTCATAACTAATCTTTTGCTTCTTCAGCTCATCCTTTAGCTCTAACACCAGGCTGTTAAGTGCTTGCGTGCTCTCATCAGGGTCTCCTGATGCATCCACACTATCGTCCATTTTCCCATTCTCGCTGCATCCTGCGCTGCTTACACAAAGCTCCAGTGCTTCGCTACTCTGTGTGACTTGTGACACTTTCTCTTCAACCCGCGCTCTAGCGGAGCCTGTCTCTGACCAAGCCCCCTTCTGGAAGTTCAGTCCAGAGGGGTCACTGCCCACTGAGTCTGCCACTGATATCTCACAGGAGGAGGTGGACCACGGCGTGCTGGCCACACTGGGCACGCTCAAACTGGATGAGGTCACATTGTCATAGGTGGACAAGCGATGGGACAGCGGTGAGTCTTTGCCCATGCGCTCTCCTGAAGACGTGCGCCGGTGGCTTCTCAGAGAGGACAATCCATTCATCAGCCAGTTCCCAGTACTGGGCAGGCTGGACACGTCCACGGAGGAGCCTCCAATTTTAGGGGTCTGCACCCGTGCCCCACTGCTTTTAAAAGAGTACTTCCATGAAGGGAGGGATTTGGCCTGTTTACTGGGGCTGACAGCCACCCCAGCTTTTCCCTGAGGTGTTGGCTTGGTGGCGGCGGGCATGCTTGTGTTGATGTCCAGAGATGTGCCGCTGCTACCCATGTGGTCTGGAAGGCTGGAGGTTTGGCTGGATGAAGGACAGCGCTGGATCTCCTCTTCCGAGATCCAGCCCACCATGTAGCGCTGACCCTGAGAAGGAGCCTCTCTCTGCTCCGAGGACGCCTCAGACTCTGCACTGCCATACAGTCGCTCATGCTCGCTGATCAACACTGTCATGAGATGCTGCACCTGAGAGGTTCCTGACAAGAGATGCAAAATGTTTGTTTATCCTCTTAGCACCCTCAGACTCCAATCACTCTTGACATTAATAAATGTTTCAGGTGATCCAATGATCCAGTGTTTTTCTGATACATGTTGCGATCTGATCACTTAAGCCACGTTTGGAAGGGATCTTTGGGCAGGTATGCATACGACCACATAACATTTGTAGTGTTTTGCTAAAGCATCCTGATGCAACCCCAACAACAATGAACAAGAACTGTGTTATGGCAGCACAAACAAATGCACCTCCCCAGCAAGCTACATTTTGTCTGGCAACAAAAAAAGCAAGAGACTGATGTAGTAAATAAGCCCATTATATTCAGTCACTGAATCTGATCATATCCAGTTGTCATCATATTACCTGATTTGAATGTCAATACTAGATATATACTAGATAATACCTGAATATTAATATTTCATGCATGGTCTTCCATGGTTATTGGGACCATATTGTATCTTTACTTGTATTTTATTTTTCCCCGAATTACAATTACACTGATGTAAAGAGTACATCAAACTTTTTCAAGCTGAGAAAATTCAGTTTTTTATTTCATTGATCCTTTACAGTGCCTCTTACTGCAGCATGCCATGTCCACTACGATAACACTACGATATGCGCATTACAATATGTACTAAATGTGTATTGTTTTTTAATCAAACTGGCATCCTTCAAAGCAAATATAACAGACTATTCTTACCTTCCATCATTGTAACTGGGTCCTCCATTTTAGGTCTAAGAATATTTGGTCCAAATACTGTGGCGAGATTTTGAACACTCATCTTATTTTCATTTGCGTGAGACTGCACTTCATCCAAGAATCTAAAAGAAACCAAGAATTCAAAGTTTAAACATCCCAAGAGTCCTTAGATATTTTTGTCGTAAGATAGAGTTACTCTTCTAGCTGTGTATTTACTTACTTGCAGATGTACTTCAGCAAATTGTAATTGGCTTGGGGGAGAATTTTCACTTGTTTTGCAAGTTCAGCGAGTCCCTATAGAGGAATATGAATCAAGATGGAAATTACTGATGGAATATACAGGGAAATTAATTCAGTGCAGACTGTAAATCAAGATTTAATCCACATTGTGCAGTGTCTCACAGAGTGTCTAGGTTAATATGCGCATCAAATTATTGCAAGGTGGATGAAGGCGGTCTGAAAACAATATTTATGATCACGTCTTACCGTTTCCTCGTCCTTGAGCAGCAGCTGAGCACAGGTGAGGAAATCCTCATATTTGTTAAAGGGGATGACTGGCTCAGGCAGCTCCCTGAGATAGAGCTTCAGCAGTGACGCCACTGTGTGTACATCAGTGTTACTGCAAGAGATCACACACACATCTGTGTAGACCGAAGTCTGGTCCATGAGTTCTATAATGTTCTAGCTCTAACCCTGAAGAAGCTTTTTATATCCTGAGGAAGTTTATATTCCACATTTCGCATAAAGTTGTCATCAGTGTATAGATATCAAAGGCCTATTGTTCAAAGCATACTTTCCTGAGGCTGTCATAACACCTGGTACTGGTGTTTCATGTTGGATATAGATCATCCTGGGAGCAAAATTTTCACATAGATATTTACTTGCTCTTCCACAGACTTCTGGAGAGATCTTCTATTGACCTGTTGTCTCTCTCTGTCTTTCTCCCCCCCAAATTGAAATTCAGAAAGTATTCCCATTATTGTATCTCTGATTGCATTATCCATTGTACAGCTTCATGACATGTATAGCTAAATAGAAAACTACGTTTAAATCCAGTTTAAGCTCAATTTTCTAAGTTGCACTGCATAGCATACAGTCAGGAAGCCGAATGATGAACGGCATGTATAAAATGTATTCGATTCTGGTGCCAGCATGCTTTAAAATTTACAGGGGTAACCCAGTTCAGGATTACAGCCAAAGGATCCCAACCTACCTGTCAAACAGAGGTTTATCGCCACAGTCGAAGGCATCCTGGAGCTCTTTAACTAGGTTTGCCTGTCCTGGCATCCGGAAGAGACCCTCCTCTTTCAGGCCTTGCTCTCGTATAAAGTCCACGCACTGCTCCACCAGCAGAGGAGCCAGTCGGGGCCCAAACTTCCTCTCATATTGCACTGTGTCCTCCAGATGTTGGCCAAAGATCCCTAAGAATCACACAAACTACCAATGTAAGTACTACGGCTACAAAAATAAGCTTAAAAATAAGTGACAAGGTTTTGGGATTCTGTGATAAGGAGATGTGTGAAACTGTATTTAACATATTTATATACATAATACTTAAATTTTACCAGCTATCAGTTCACACATGTTTTCACTGTTGCACACTGCCTCTCTGTGGTCTTACTCGTTGTCACAAGCCTACAATGTGAATCATTTGGTGTTATGTGTGAATGAATGTAATCTGAGTAGTGCATTTAGCCTATGTCCAAAATTAAGACTGTCCTGTAACTGCAGTTACTGGAGCCCTTTATGATGTCTTTCTTGCTAAAACATACTGTTATTACATTAAAAATACAATGATTTACCTTGATACAAAACACATCACATATTTCACAGCAGTAACTGCATAGTTTATTGTAGTTTCATATTACATAATAAGCTGAAACAAATAACAGAAAAATTAATAAAAAGCTTAATGTTAAAAAACAGCTTAAGTAGCATATTAAGCATCTTGCCAACTTTGACGCTTTGCCATTTCCTACCTCTGCCTTTGTGGCTAGTATAGCACACCATTCTGTTTCTGGTAAGCACACACAGCTCAGGCTGCGTGAACAGGCAGGAGCTACACAGCAGCAGAGCCCCAGCTTGAGGCATGAGATACATTACAGATCCATGCAAGGTGTCTCAGGCTGGCAGACATCCACAACACACAGAAACCTATAGCAGTCTGTATACGTGTGCAAATGGATGTGTTACGGATGTCCAATAAATCCACAATGGAGCATTTGTTTTGCCTTCTTCCATTGGAGCTGTAATGCAAGCTGGATGAGCGAGTGAAAATGAGCCACAGGCACTCAGACAGACAGGTATCACCTTGCCTGTGATTGGTCCAGCCAGCATTAAGCACTGTAAACACTGACAGAACACGCTCTGGTTGGAATATGTCTGTCATCTATACTGTTTCTAAATAAGTGATGGTGCTGTTTGGAATAACAAGGGGAGCCTTTGACTGTAAGCATTAATGAACATCTAGTGCGGGAAGTGACAAAGACCTTCCACTCTTAAATAACAGTGAAGCAGACGTGGTGAATATCATATAAATAGCCAGACACTCAACAATGTTCAAATAACAATATGGAGCTGCTAAACTAAGTATATTCACTGGTGTTTAAAAGTCTGGAATTGCTTGTTATGTCCAATTATAACTTAGTGGATAGTGGATTGAAATAAGACAAACACCAGTATGTATTAAAAGCTGTTTACTGTAATATTTCATGTTTTGGGGAACAACAAAAGGTTATTAAATGATCAGTAATAGACTGCAACAATCTATTTACAATAATAACAACCTTGAGAATGTATATATGTTTCTTCAACAAAACTCGCTCTATATTATAGACTGCAGTGATTTTGAACTTTTGAACAGAGATTCCAAACTTTTGAACATCTTTTGAGTGTCTTATTTGGATTCTCTTACAAAGGCACAGTTGATAGCTCTCCTCTAAGCCAGAGGATTATAAGGATTAAGGCAGAGAATTACAAGTACTGTTGTTTTTAGCAAAATGACACCTCTTTTCATGGATGCACTAATCTAATTAGCATGGCATATGCATCCCTTAAGCGCATATGAGAAAAAAAAGACATAACTGATGTCCAAAGTTCACTTCTTTAGTTAGCACTGGATCTATGAAGCTACTGTAGCTAACTGAGCATGTTTATGACAAAAGAATTTCCCTCGGGATGAATGACAACTGATGAAAATACTGGTCTTCATAACTGCAAAATTTAAGAAGCCTCAGATACTGTTCTTTTAAATGGTGGATTTAAAAGAATGATTAGCGATAGCGTTCTTTTAAACTTGCCTTTGGACTCTTCAAAACAGCCACACTGTTAATAACAGCAGCTCTGTAACACAGCAGCTAATGCTGCAGACGTTTTGGCAGCACGCATCATGAGTTGGGCTGTTATTTTAGTGTGCTTGTGCATCAGTGAAAGCATTTCTATCAGCAAAGCGGCAGATGATCTCATCTTAAATAGACAGGCCCAGAAACAGCCATCACTCAGCAGGGCGAGAATAGAAGTGTAGCGCATGCTCCACTGTGTTCACGTTGATTAATGTGGGAGATAAAAACAGAAGACTAGAGTCTGCAACAACGCAGATTTGTGGGAGAAATTGACCGAGTGAGCTTTCTTACTTCCTACGTGTGTGCGTATGTGTGTGCGTGTGTGTATGCAGTTCTGCTGAATGTGTTACCTCCTCCAAAAGGAGCCCAGATGACACGTCTGATGGCTTTGACCCAGTCTTCCATGTCATTCTGGGAGTTTGCCATAAGCAGGAAAGCCTCATGGCTCAGAGCTGACCTGTCCTTCTCTCCTGTACCGCCTACAGAGTGTGAGAGAGAGAACGAGCGAGACAGAGAGAAGGGGGGGGGGGAGCAGAGAGTGACAGAGAGAGATTGGCAGAGAGTGACAGAGAGAGATTGACACAGAGATAGAGAGAGACAGCGAGACAGACCGAGAGAGACAGAAGACAGAGAGAGAGAGGACAGAGAGCGAGAGAGAAGACAGAGAGAGAGAGAAAGAGAGACTGAATGAACGAAGCTAGAATGGATGACGCAAGATGAAAGGGATTTCTACATTAAGTAACATTTCCACACAGTAATAGCTGGAATTATTCCACATATAAATCTGAGAGCCATGCTATTATTTCACTTGTTATTATAATGATGTTCAAACATGACATATTGCACAACATTAATCAATGCAATGGACAAATATGACTGTTACAACATAAATATCACCACAAATATCTGCAGCCCTTTTGAAGACTCAACTGCATCCTTACTAGTGTTCATTTTCATAGACATGGAAAACAGTGTCAGAAACCACATAAGCGAGTCTATTAAAGATTACTTAACAACTCTGCATGATTTGAGGCAAGTGTGTGGTGTGTTTGTGTGTTAACTCCCATAATTTGTTATAAGCCTCAAAGCCTAAATAGAAATCTACAGATGGAACTCTACTCACATCAATCAGGCAATGGGTTATTTACTATATATATTTTTTTATCCCTAATAAAATCTGATAAACATGTTTTATAAATGCTTTGATGATTTTGCCTGGAGCACATTGAACACACAAGAAACAGAACATCTCCTTCTCTCATGTAAATATGATTAGGCAGTGCACGGTAAGTCTGATACTGCCAGGAATGATGAGTTGCATGAAAATGTGAGACCATTTATCCAAGCAGCTGAGTCAGGATTCTGTTAATCAGTGGCAGGAACACACTTAGCCCTAATCCCCAAACCTTCACACGGACATTACTTGCCCACATTACTTACACAGCTAAATTACCATGACTTATAAACAGCCATTACATCTATTAAATGACTTCTTTCCCTCTAAAAGTTGTCAAAGCTGCACCTAATCAGTCAGTCAGCAGAAAGCTGAAAGCTGCCTGGGTGAATGCCACAATATTCTTGTAATTTGGTTTCCAACCACTAGATGGAATCAAAGTAAAAGCATCATAAATTGTAAGAATGACATCATCTCTATTCTCAGACATACAGCATCCGATAAAAGCAGAACTTCTGTCTAAAATTGATATTGCAGTTTTACAAATAGTAAAAACAACCAGATTTGTGTAAGAAAGGAAAAGCCCAGAGTATCTTACGCAATTTTATTACTAACACATATCAGCTCCAAACATTTATATTATGTGCATCGTCAGAAATCTGAGGATGTAACATTTCTGCTCTTGCCATTTTTCCTTTATACATTTATTGTTTTTTGAGACCCCCTTTCTGATCTATACCTCCTCTATCATCACTGTATGTTCAGGCCATGTTTATGGACAACTGCTTGCATTATGTGCCATAAGTATTTGCTGAAGAAACTAGAAGTCCTGAATAATCTAGTTATTGTGAGCTAGTGCTGGACTGTGTGAGATGACACAAATACGGCACATACAGCTCCCTGAGGACACTGCAGCCTGGCCCTGCCCTGCCCTGCCTTGTCTGTGGGGCTGCCTGAAATGAGGTAAAGAGAGGGGAAGGTGGAGAAATGGCTTTTCAGTACTACAGAATGCAGAGCTCCTCTTTTTGTGCTGCTTGTAATCAGTATCCTGCAAAGCATGTGTGTATGACCTCTGTAGGAGAGAGCAAGGGAGAGAGAGAGAGAGAGAGAGAGAGAGAGAGAGAGAGAGAGAGAGAGAGAGAGAGAGAGAGAGAGAGAGATAGAGACAGAGAGAGAGACAGAGAGAGAGATAGAGAGAGAGATAGTGAGTGAGAAAGAGTGAGAAGGCAGGGTGGGGAAGAAAAAGAGCTATTGGGTTCATGCAGTGGCCTCTCTGAGGCACCCATGTTGTCACCTGAGTTCAGTCTTTTAGCACCTGTCACGCATGAAAATGCAGCTCAAAATCTATTGAAATAAAACAATAGAAATAGAAAAAAAATATTTATTTAATAAAAAAAAATTTATTATAATTAATATATAAGCACACTGCCTGCTCTCATGCACTGGACAAATATCTTTGAAACCTTTATACTTTCTACTTGCCTTGACTGTGTATGAAGTGTCTTTAAAAATACTCTAACTGAGAAACAAAGTGGGGAAAAAGGCACATGTGCACAAATGTATCATTATTTTTATATGAATCTTGATCACTGTAATGTTTTGTAGAGAGTTACAGCCTCAGCTGTTTACAAGAACAGTGTAAACTTGAATCGTTACGTTCAACAGAATAAACCACGTACACAGCACAGACTGCAATGCAATGCATTCTTTTAATTAACATTTGAGCAATTCATAGCGAGAGCTGATGCATGGTCATGAATGCTGCCCATCTAGGTCAAAACTTTCACTGTCCACACAACCGACTGACCTCACATGTCTCTGGGACAGCAGCGGGTAGCCGGCCCCCAAGTTCATTACTCTCCACTCCCACCAGGAAAGACTGGCTCCATATCTGAACTGGACACCAGTGTGGAGTTCGTCTTATTTCAGAGAGCCATGTCTGCCCAAGTGTACAGCGCAGCCCTGGGCCAAAACAGCAACCACCACCAGTTTCCCACGATGCATGCACAACTTGTGTGTCCTCTGTGGACAATGCTTTTACTATGACAGCCAGCATTTTTCCCTTGTGATGGAAGGCCATGGCTATGGATTGTTTATAAGACCGAGGCCAAAGCTGTCATGTGCATTTTTAACATTCCGGGGGTGGTGAGCACTAAACTATGTCAAGACTCTCAGCCCATTATTTAATATATGATACACTGTTTTGTAGATGGTTACAAAACAAATCTGTACACGAAGGCCAGTTCTCCAGATCAGAACCAACAATACACTCTTATTTTTAAATGTTATTGGAGATTTGTAATAGTAGCTACTTGTTTGTAATAATTGCTACTTGTTTTGTCGTTCCCACTTATTTTATTATTATTATTATTATTATTATTATTTTCATCATCATCATCATCAACAAACTATAACTCATACACATATGAAGTTTGTCGTTAAGTAACAATTTCTCCCATCACAGAGTTTTACATTTTGACATATACCTCCGTAACCATGCAGACATAAACCTGTGTTCTTCTGCTTCCTTAGCACATCAATAAAAGACAATGTTTTTAATGTTAGTCCTGGGTTTTTCCACCCAATTCTCATGAAACTTGTAACAAATTATTCTATAAAGTGAGGCCTTAGACAGAATTCTAAGTTGAGGCACAAAAACACAAAAGGACAACCACTGAAAAAACTTGGATCCTACGGTTTTCATCCAGTGCTCACAAAAATGTTATCAACTTATTCTCAAGACCCTGAAACTCAAAAATTATAATTGCAAAGACATTTGAGAATAATTTGACAGCCACATAGCAATAATTCCTTCCAGCTCAGTGTACAATTGACTAAAACTGTTACAAACTGTTAGGTAGCCTGTCAGTTTTGGCACATGTATGTCAATAGGGGGTGCTATAAAAGCTAACTAGCTGTTTCACAGAATTCGTATACACATTTAAAACGACTGCACATATGAGATCAACCTGAATTTTGCATGCTGCCTGAACAATGTATGTCAGAAATTGCTTTGCTCAATATTTTATATTCTCATACATCAAACCTTTAATCACTAAAAGTTAGTATTAGGTCCACACCTCCATTTCTTACTCAAATTCACATAATATACATTATTTTCATAGTAGTTACCAAATAATTCACTGTGATTGCTGAATAATGCGTTCTACGGAATTAAGCCCCATCATAACAGTAGCGTTCCAAATGATAAGAAAACGTATCCACCATAAATAAAACTACTTACATTATTCTGGTGTCTTTAAATTTACAGAAGCTTTACTGTGTGCGGTTCTTTAAACATTACAAAGGTTCTCCACAATCACATTTAGAATTGCTCTTTATAAAACTATTTACTGAATGGTCCTTTAGGGACTCATGATAAGTTCTTGTATGACATTGCTACAACAAACACCTTTGGCCCCTTTATTTTTAACAGCATTTCAAATTTGTTCAATGGGCAAATGGCAAAATAACAAAAGATTCCATTCAAATATGCAACTAGGCTGTAAAGACCAACAACAACGCATTTCATAATTCATGACACTATACTGATGGTATATTGTTAGATTAAAACACAGAGAGTAACAAGATTTGATCAGCAACCCCCCCAACACACAGAGGGTGGTAGAGTGAGACCTAAGGCAGAGGGTGTGGTTTGGCCAGTGGTGAGAGTGGACTGGGAGGACATCCAGCACTCTGGGCCTGAGGCTTAAAGATGAAAAGCATTATCTTAGTCGCAGCTCACCGCAGACATACAGGCTTTGAAGAAGTGGAACTCTGCCTTTGCCTCACACTCCGGAGACTTTCAGACGAGAAATATGAATCTAGATCAAACCAGTGATTTGAAAGGGAGTGATTTTAATTTCCTCAAGTCTTTATCAAACTCCTGCACCCTTTGAGAGAACGAAACACACTGAAATTAATCAAAAGCTCAAAGCTATCTGTAGATATGTTCTGTGAATGTATGTGTAGGAGGGGGAGCTGGTGTTCTAATTACAAAGCAATCTATTTGAGCAATTGACCTGTTGAAGAGTCACTTCAGTGCTTGCAATACACCACATCAGCACTGTTACTGACAAAAAAGAGAAAGACAAAATTGTGTTGATGTAATATAATGTATTCATGTACAACTGGTGCACACATTTAAACGGAGTAAATTGAGCACATTACTTTTTTCAGTATACTGGTGGTTAGTAATTTTAGGTTTGTGGGTGCAGTCCATGTCTTCAGGTTGTTTTGAAGGACGTATGTGAAACTATAAAAAAGGAAGAAGTACTCAGGGATTGTGGGCTTGAGTTCTGTTTTGTGTAGGAGTTTTTGAGAAAGAGGATAAGGTGATGGGGTGCCAAAAGCTTGTCAGAGATCACAAAGTTGAAGTGGGAGAGATCTTGGGTAGGAGGAAAGAGCTTCGGCCAAGGTCCTTCTCTCAAACCCCAAACTATTCCCTAACTGCACAAACTCTTACTGAGATAAAGAAACAGACATTCACCGTTTTATTTTATCTTAGTAAGCTTATGCTTCAGAGCCTGGCTGTTGCAGGGTTTCCTCCCTGCAACTCCAGAAGCAGACAGATGGAAGCTGCTTTGTGGTCAAAAGCCTTTTTCTCTCTCTCCAAATTCTTACCACTTCCACTTGCATTACATCAGCTGACCTCCCTCGCCTCCCGCATTTGACTACCATCAAAGTTCCCTGAGAGGCACAGCCTCCAGCTTTCTGTCTTTCACACTCACACACACACCAAGCTCGCAAGTTTCAATTAATTCATGAGATGTGGAGTCATACATATGGTCCTTACATTAAATAAATAAGTAAGTAAGTAAGTAAGTAAGTAAGTATGTATGTGTATAAGGTTTTACAAATGCTAAGAAATAGCTAATTAGCATTGAAAAAGCCCCTCCCCACATTATTGTTTGTTAAGTCTGTTAATCTAATCGTACATCTAAAACTGACATTAACATGACCATCCCAGTAAAATATGTTTGCCCTTTTTAAGAAATGGTACTTATGTTATAGGATATTGTAGGATTTACACAACCAACCAACCACACACACACGGACACACCACACACACTCTTATACACACACACCTAGCATCACCACCACGAAAGCAAGCCTCTCATTTAGAAGAATGCAGAGCACGGTTCAAACACAAGTCAGTCATTTTCTCCTACCTAATCCAACAGGAATGGACACATGGCAAGGTGGAATTTACTAGTATGAGTCAAAGTTTCATTCACACAATCAAGCAGAATTATTCTGCCGAAACCCACAATGAAGCACAAAGGCACAGAGATTTCAGGCAGAACAGCCACACATTTTTAAACTCATCAGCACAAACAACCAATTACCCAAAGAGCAGCCCATCGTAAACAGGGAGAGGAGGTTACTATGTTACATTTGACATTTTTGGTGTTTGATGAAAAATTAACCTTACACGGTCTCTTCTCTTTAACCCATATGTGCTCAATTTGCTAAAACATATTTGGTGTCGGAGGTCTGCTTCCTTAACTTCAAATTGTACAGTAGTGTGTCATACAGTGTCAGAAACCGCACAGACATGTCAGTCTGAGATTATTTAATGACTGCAGTCAGTTTGAGACAAATGTGTAGTGATTTAGGCATGCATGATGTTAACTGGTGCTCATGAACCTCAGTTCCTTCTTAGCTACACTAGCCTGGTTGCTCCAGTGCATGACTAATGAAGCCAACTTCAAGTACCAAATGCACCTTGGCTGAGTGACTACATTTGAGGTGTGGGGCAAATATGTTTTAGTAAACTATTCCCTATTGTGAGCAGCTGTTAGCGTTTGTCTTTTTTAACTAGAGAACTGTACATTAGAAATGTGTCTGTGCTTCATCTTTGGAGGCTTCCCCTTTTCAGTGTGGACATCCGATATCCAGACAGAAAAGTGCAAACTCAGCAGCGTTCCACTTCTGCATCCAGACTGTCAGGTTACCTCAGAAAGCCACACTCTTCACGGCTCTGATAACATTCAGAAAGAGGCCGCAGGAAAAAAGTCATAACTCTCGCTCCTACATGGCAATTACTCACTTTACCTCCAATATATTTCCAACCCCCTCGCAGAAGCTTCGGGCGCTATCTTACTTTACAGAGCTCTGATGTTACTTACTGGGTGTACAGTGAACTTACAGAGATTAAGCACTTTAGACCTGTGCTGATTGTGTCGACGTGCAAAAACGTACCAAAAATCCAAGTGTACATGTATATGTACACCCTTTAAACTCTAGGCTTGTTATTCAGTTATTCAGTGAAGGCTGAATATTCTGTATGTATAATGAATTACTCTGTAGCCAAATGTAATGTATGTATTTGAAAATGAGAAATGTAGGCTTGTTATCGGGTGTTTAAGGGATTAAGATGTTAAAGCATTGTCTCAAAATGAGATCACATAATATTAGCTATTCCAACAGTCAGGCATGGCATGTATCTTAACTGAAAAAAAGGTTTAATTACTTTTGGCAATGGCTGTGATGTGGTAATATACTTTTATTCATATGACAATGATTTGAATTACATATGCATAGTGTACCATACAGGTGAAAAGTCAGATTGTCATCAAGCAGCTACAACACATTTGGTTTCCGAGGATTTCTTCTTTGGCTTCATACAGTGTCCATGTTTTATCCGTATACTCCACAGTGTCAGTATAAGTCACATATAAAACAAGCTAACTGCAGTTGGAAGCAAGTGAGTAGCGCTTTCGGCATAACTGGTATGTCTGAAGCTTCTATTACTTGTTAGTAACACTAACCTTGTTCAGTAAATTACAGTAAATTCAGTGCATTGTTCTTTTTTCGGTGTGAGTGCATGTGAGTGAAGGGGAAAGAAAGGGTTAAAGTGGCAGTGCCAGATCAGAAATCAGCAGAAATGCAGAAACACCTTTCAGCACACTTCATGTCAAATTACAGGGGCACATTCATGCAAGACTGTCTCCCCCACAGCCCTTACAACACGTTCCAAAAATACATGTAAAATGGCTCACACACTCAAGCCACAGCTTCCTGGATTCTTTTCATGCATTTGCCGGTCCAGATGTTACAGTCTTTACCACCAGCAGCTCCTTCCTGAGCTGACGGGCTTCCAGCAGAATGAACAACTCCAACTAACCATAAATTCAAACGAAGTCCAGCAAAGTGCTGCATTTTCACAGCGGAAGATCTGGCTCCTATAGCAGTCCATTCTCCTCACTTTTGGATAAAGGCATAGGACAGAGGTTAGACCCAGGCAGAGAAGACTTTGTAAAGAAAGCGGAGTGCTTACCCTTGGGCTGTGCAGTGTGGTGCTCCTGCAGCCTGCAGCAGCTGAGCCCCATGTCGGAACACAGCAGCTACATAAATGCCATGCCAGTTTCACCCATGGCCCGCCCGGAAGGTGAATCCTTAACACAGGTATGTGCCAGGGGCACCCGATAGCAGGAGGGAGAGGGAGAGGGAGAGAGAGAGGGAGAGGGAGAGGGAGAGGGAGAGAGAGAGAGAGAGACAGACAGAGAGACAGAGAGAGAGGGAGAGAGTGAGAGACAGAGAGAGAGAGAGTGAGAGGAAGAGAGTGAGAGGGAGAGAGCGCGTGCCAAAGAACCCCAAAGAAGCAGCATTACAGCCAGAAAACCCGAAAAACAAGTCTTTCATTTGCTTCATCCATTCATTCATTCAAAAAGTTGTTTTTTTTTCTTCTTCCTTTTCTTTTTCCCTGCCCCCCTGCTCCAGTAGACACACACACACAACCCCTCCAGACTGGGAGTGGAGATTTGGCTTGCCCTCACTCACCCTCATGAGACACGCCACCACTGAGCTCATCTTTGCCAAACACTGCGAACATCCCCCAAACACAAACAGACCCAGCTAATCAATCTGTGTGTGTGTGTGTGCGTGTGTAGGGTGCAGGGTGCAGAAGAAAACGTGACTTCACATGGGGGTGGGTTAACATTTCCACAAGCCTGACGCACGTATCTCTGCATGTAGCCCGGATCTTTTTCCCCCTATTAAACTCCAGTGCTTATTAATTAAGCTCTCCCCCTCTTTGAAGACATTTTTTGGAGACCACACGGCGATTGTGTGTTACACAGATGCTTTTATTGCACAGCACTAGTCAGGGAGAGTATATGAACTCACAATGTACAGTAAAGCGCTCAACACGAGCCTTCCTCAGATGACTTGTTAGCCACAAGCACAGGCTCAGAGCAGACCTCCACTGTGCAGCCCCACTCCAGTCACTGCTCTTGCTTTTGTGTCAAGAACAGACATAAATAGGGCCATTGTTCCAGTGTCTGACATCTAGTGCATGCCAGATGAAAAGAGCTGGACATTTGAACTAACGGGGCTGTTTTCCATCTTTTTATTGGTTTACCCTGATTTTACCCTATTATCTGGGTAACATATACACTAACACTTTAGCAATTTTACGTCTATCTGCCGTATTTGTATCAAAGACAATTAATAGTTTTGAAAACCTGCTGAATCCAAATATACTTGGAAAACAACTGACCACTGGTTTATAAGTATGTTTTATGTGCCCATGCTATCTGTTCTTAAGTACAGGGAAATGTTGAAAAATGATTGTCAATGGTAGTCAGCCATATTAAACATGCAGCAGATTTAGCAGGTTTGTTAAAAAATCCTGGAATTCTCTTTTAGTTTAATATTAAGAGGTTTATGATGGTTCAAACATTGGCATAGGCATTACAGGTATCACTTCACATGTATTACAAGAAATAAAAGAATTTCTTAATCTAAATATAAATTCTAAATTCTAAAATCTAAATCAGGTTACACCAATCCAAGCATTTTATGCTCAGGAGGCATATTTGCCTACACTTTCTATTTGCCCTGCCTTTTACTGCACCCATCTTTATGGGAGGAGAACACAGACAAGAGCTCATCTGGCCTTAATCCGGGATAAAAGACCACCAAGAAGCACAGGATCCCCTGGGTGTCCACCTCAAGTCACTGTATTCTATGACACAGCATTTGGCTGCCTGAGCGTAATTTTCCAACAAGACAAAACTTCCCCAGATAAAAATAAAGAATAAGACTCAGCAAATTCATGTCATTATAAGAGATTTTCACGCTCAACATGATTGAGTCTTACAGACAAGTCTCTATTCTCTGCATGAATACTCCGACAGTTACAGAACCTCACTTAGGTCTTACAGTTCTACATCAGTCAATGAGAAAAAAGCAGCCTAATGGGAATTTCCAACCACGTTACATTATTTAGTTACATGGTAGCTATAGGCAGCGTTCATAAGGCTTAAGATCCTTCAGATTAGTGACAAATAACTTGCATCAAGATAAAAAAAAAAATTCCAGCTACTGCCAGCTGTCAAAAATGCTGCTGTTGTCAGTTTCAAAGTTATACCTGTTCATAAATGTTGATTTAGGTTTATACCACATCAGCGTTTCTAAACTGATGTATAAATATTTCATAACAGACCTATCAAGATTATTCTCATGATTTTTAGATGTTATCCCATTACTGAATTGTAGATACTAGATATATACTAGGGCTGTACAATATTAGGAAAACATGCGATAATGTAGTTGAGTGTTGCGATGGCGATAACACATGCAATAAGTAAGTAAAAACTTAGCCTTTATAGTGTTAATGTTTTTCTTCTTTGGATTTGCTGGTGATATAAACTCCAGACGCTGACTAGTCTATGCAGAAAAAAATGAAATGCAATACTTCCATTATAACATTTTTTTTTTTAAGAATTTACTTAAACGGAGCATTTAATACCTCCCATAAAACATTTGAACCATTGTCACTGTTGAAAATAATCAGAAATAATTTTTTTTATCATTTTAAATCTTAAATAAATAAAACATAATAATTTATAATTATTATAATAATAAGTATAATTTAAATTATACTTAATTATAAGTTCTTAGCCAGAAAAACATAGCAAAAGGAACAATCTATAACTGTAGCACAGAAGATGAAGCAACTGCCCAGTGATTTTTTTGTCCTCTTCTCTGTGGCACTGGGTGATGAGCTTTGGAAAAACACCTTTTATTTCAGTTCAGTCAGTCTTTTGCGATATGAATATTTTTTTCGCGATATGTATATTGCGCATGTTGATATCGCGATGACGGCAAATTTACAATATATTGTGCAGCCATAATACATACTTATACACCATTAACTTTTTGTTAATATTGTCATTTGTATGTTGGCCCACATGCCCTGGGTGAATTGGGAGACGGTGGGGTGGTAGGTATGCTTATCTAAAAAGAAAACCTGATTATTCTCATCATAATGTAATTAGATTTCCCAGACTTTCCCTTAACACTCTAAACCATTTTGGGCTTCTGCAACACTGAAATGTAAAGAGATTATATCCTAAATATGATAATATATCCATGAAAGGCAATTTAGTGAATAAAACTGATACATGTGACGTCTGGTGAACCTTCGACTCCTCTGAGGAGAAGCAAGTCACCGGAATACTAGGTTAGGGCTCTGGACAGAAGGTCAGTGAATGTGTGTGTGACTGTCAGCAGGTGTGTGTGGTTAGAGCGCGGTGTGTATGTGTCAAGTGAAGGGCTGAATGGGAACAGCTGGGCTCGTTTGGTTCTGAGTGAGTGTGACGTGTGATTGGCTGAGTGCAAGTTTAAATCCTGGATGAATCAGAGTTGCGGCGCGTGGTCACCGACATCCAACATCTTTGTGAGTCTGAGTGTGTGAGCTGGAGGGAAGGTGAAACTCTGTCAAAGTAAAAGAAACCGTATCTTGTGTGTGAGTCCGAGGACTCAGAAATCACATTGCCCTGTGGTTTGAGCTGTTCTGGTGAAAGTCGGGTGCGAGTGAGTTGGGACTGTGTGTGTGTGGGATCTCTTCCTGTACAGGAGAAAGCACAAGGAGTGATGGCTGTCAGCTTCACAGCAAGCTGCGAAGAAAAGCGGCTGTCGAGAAACAAGTGGCACGTTTTCCTGACTGTGTGTTCCATCTTGAGCTCTCTCCCCTCTCTCTCTCTCCCTTCAGTGTACTAAGCAGGAGTGACGGGTGCGGTGTGAAGGTCTGGGGCTCACCAGGAGGACTTGGAAACAGACGGAGGACAGTGAGAAGGGTTCCTGTCTCTGCAAAGGAGACGGGAGGGTGATCCTTTTGTAAAGTAAAGAACTGAAGCAGTAACCAAGAGTGGGAAGACTCCCTGGAAGTGAAGCCACAGGGGTCCTGTGTGCTTGTGTTGGACTTTCAGTACTTGTGTTACAATAAACTGTCTCTCTGGAACTCAGTTGCGTGCTGCTGGAGCTCTCCCCTTCATACGACATGACAATACAACTTTGGTGATATCGCATAACTTTATCAATGCAAAGTGCAATGAAAGCTGGAGCAGCACTTTTACAAGGGGATTTTTGTCATTTTTACTGGTTTTATTTTATTTCCCTTGTATCCTCCAATCAATCCAACCCTGTTTATATAATATTACAGTAGAGTGGTGAAGTTTAAATCTGTTGAATGCCTTTTACCCAGAAATTACATCACTGAGTTCCAAGTATGGCGCAGCAGCAGCAGCAGCATTTTAAAGCTGAAGGCTGATGGATATAGCACCAGCTTGTGATATTTACTTGTTGTAAATGAAAGAATTCCCTCATCAGCAGGTTACGACAAAAAGGGGGAGCCCTTTACATCAGTCCACAAGTTGCTAGGCACAGAATAAAGCATCCCAATAAACAGGCAGAATGCATGTTTTGACACACCATAGAAAAAGACTGTGGATCTGCATGCACAGCAAGCTGCATAAGCACTGTGACCAGTTCAGACCTGACAAAATGACACAATAATGACAGTTCACAGTCTGGTAATATACAGTAAAATGGCTACAGTTGAAATAGCTATGTGTGTAAAAGGTTATCACAGATCACAGAAACAACTGCATCATTTTACTTCGACCATGAGTGTAACATACAGCCTTGAACACCAGGATTTTGAAAACATTCACTAGCTTTATCTGCATACCATTTCCTCCATAATGATCGCCTCTACTAAGAAAGATTTTTTCAATCTATCATGAGACAGAGTTTAAAGTGTTTAAGGAACAGGAATCTTTATGTAATTAAACTGATTTTGCTTTAAGTTTTTTTTACCTATTCTAACTTTGATTTCTCTAGTCTAGGTAATGTCATGTTTCAGGTAATGACACTAGGATGGACACACTGACAGTGCTGTAAAATTCAAGACCATAAGGAGTGAAAAAGCAATACAATGGATTATAACAATATTCAATAAAGCATGCACTCAAGTTGAGCCAAAATGTAAATATCCAAAAGAAGCACCTAGATGTACTGTTCCCATTTTATCTATTGCATTTTTTCAAAACCAATTCTGGCACCAGAATAACTGCAGTGAATGAATCCTGATGAAATTTGAGATTTCAAAATGCAACCGATCATTTCAACCAATCTTTCTGACAAATCGTGACTGCAGAGAATCGTAGTCCCTTCAAGACATCCCACCAGCCAGCGCAGACCTCTAGATACACATCACCACGGTAGATCACTCAAAAGGAGAAACACATCACAGCAAATAACACTCAGCTTCAGTTTTTCAGACATTTTCAGAAACATAAGTGTATAATTGATTGATTACCGAAACCTGCAAAAGAAAATCGCCAAGATCACCACAAATGTGTACAGCTCGCAATAGATTTGTGTAGTTTTAAAAGCCCCATTCAGTTTCCGTCATGTGAAACAGATGAGACAACCTGTGCGGGGGTTCCCAGGGGACTTAAACAGAGTGTGTTTCAGTAGACACGATTCCATGGGAAAGTACTGCTGTGCACCTGTAGCTAGAGCACGTGGGTGAGTTGATAGTGAGCTGTTTACTTTTTTCTGCTCTGGTATGTTCTGTGGTGTACCAAAACAGTTGATAAACCAATATGGAGTCAGAGAGACAAACTAAAACTGGACATTAAACCTCACACTGTAATGAATTCTTTTACAATCATAATGGGCCAAATGGGGCCTGCTGGTACGACCTTGTACTTTATGTGAATAATGACCGTCAGTGTTACTATGAAAAAGCTTCAGATGTCGCCACAGTCACAAATGTCCTTCAGACAGCTTTCTGGCTCTTGCCAGAGAAAACCGTGTGCCCTCTAGTGAATAGCAGCAATAATGAGGAAACAGTCTATCATCTGTTTCAATATACAGGTTCTTTTTAGAACAGCGCCCTGACTGTGAGCTTATTTTCCCCAAATCCGCCTTGCTTGAACAAAAGGTGACCTGGAGGGCAATCACTGAGAGTTTAAAAAACACAGAAGGCTACGAAATTGCTTCTTTCTCACTCACCTGGCACTATCTCAAAAAGATGCCGTCCAGGCTCGTCCAGATTGGCGGTCAGCTCATTTACTTGGCAGCCATGTAACGGGATACAGCCCTACAAAAAAAAAAAAAGAAAGACAAAATACAGGTTATGTAGACCAGTTCAAGGTGAAAATGTGCAAAACAACATTGGCACATACATCCCACTTTAAAATGAGGTTTTATCTATTCAATTATTTGTGGAATTAATAGTTATTCTCTGGGGATTATTACAGATTAGTTCTCCATCAAGGCATTGTAAATGGAAAATTGATTTTTGGTGGTAATTACTAAATGAGCTACCCCTCAGGCACAAGCGGAATGCCTGATAAAAGGCAGTGGAGGAGCAGCTCGCCCTGTGATATGCAAAATTATATTTTACGCAGTAATCAGCACTGCTGAGTCATGCACAATTAGACTAAACCACTTTCACATTATAAATTATGTACCTCCAGGTCTGAACTCATCCTCGGAGTTGATGCCTTTACATAGCCGCTCCGACGGCCACGGAACTGCACCGCAGAACATGCTTACGAAGTCAAATTGCTTCTTTAATATCCATCTGCAGCTAAATTAAATTTCAGCAGGTATGCCTTGATAAGTCTAAACTACTGATTTATCCGTTGGAGCGGTTGGGCAAATTTCTGCAGTGGAGATTGGATTTGGCTAGAGGTTAGTGGGAGCTGGCTCACACAAACATTACATGCATTTTAGGGCTCTACGGGGAGAGCGTGGAGATGGATAAAGAGGAAGCGTCAGGTCAGTTCAAAGAGATGGAGACATGCTGTCTCATCCCCTCAGCCTGCAGCAGTGCTCCTCTGCGAGGGCAAAGGTCAGCAGCTCTGCATCAGCTAAACACAGTGACTTACGACGCTGCCGAGCAGGAGGGCAGGCTGTTACCAAATTAGTTTGTCAGGCCAAGAGTGTGTGGCTGCCACAGCAGAACAGAGGTAGAGGGAGGCGTAGGGGTGCCCCTTAACACACTTAACAGCCATCCTTTACATCCAGCTTTGTAGTGAAAATCAAAGTGATGTCCAAAGCAAGTGGGCGTCAGTAAGCTGTAAAATTTAAACCCACAACCTTGTCGGATTCTAAATGATTGAATATCTCACAATGGCAGCAATGCTGTGAGGGGCAACACTCCAGACTAACAAGAAGGAGACATAATGCAGGTAAAATGTCCCTCTTGAAGCATACTTAATCTAACAGGCACTAAACAATTTGTTTTGAAGAAGTTAAGATGGCTGTCCATATCCATTTTATGAAGAGGGAACACAATGCACTATTCATTTTTTTGTATAATGTTGCATAATGTTGTATAAAGTAAAGTGGCCCCTTATAGTCACACCACAGCAAACAGTGTGAACAAGATGAAATTATTTCTCGGCATTTAGCCCATTCATCAAGTGAAGCAACCTTCTGATCACAAGAGCAACTCTCTAACCACCAGGCCACCAGCTGCCCCAAAGCTAAGGACTATGGGAATTCCTTTTTCTACATGAAATCACAACAATATAATTCAACAATATCACTGGAATACTTGGTGAAAGCAATGTAAAGTACAGGAATGTACAATATAAAGTACACTTTGTACAGTAAATTATTTTATAAAGTACACTCCTCATGCCAGGTATCACAATGTTTGATGCAATGACCTAATGTATGTGACATAAACTGTTCAAGTAAACTATTTCCAAATTTGAATGAATAGTCGCTGATGTTTTGGAGACACAAGGTTTTGTTCTAACCACTGATTCCCTAAATGTAAAAAAAAAGAAGTGTTCATAGCTAATGAACTATATTGATTATAATGTAATGATCTGCAGAATCTATAACAATGTGTCAGATCATTTTGTTTGAATACCAAATAATGGTAATTCCAAATCATGTGTATTTATATTTTCTCGTGAGGTTGTTCTGTTTTTGTGTTGGTCTGATTTAGTTTAGTAACTGCTAAAAGCTTTGTATGTATATAGATGCTGAGATGCTGCTGAGATGCTGCTGTTTATACCAGTGAAACTGTAAAATGACCTAAGTCATAGCAGTTACCTGTGGCTTGGTTTCCTCTTCATCTTTATAGAAGTAGAGCTGGTCAGTGCGCAGCACAAACCAGCGCAGCTGCCAGTTTTTCATGATACTGCGCTGTTTCTTCAGCCAGCCGGCCTTCACTGCCCTCTCCTGGAGTCCCGGGGAGGACGGCCGGCTCGAGCCCCTCGTCAACTCCCCCATCACCATGCTCTTGGACCTGGCTGCATGTGGATAAGCACACACACATGAGATTACTATATTTGTGAGATTCCGCTGACTTGTGCGATTCTGCGTCTCAGTCACACTGTATTTACATCTTTCTGCATTTTAGTTTTTTGCTAAATGTACATTTTTATCTTAAATTAGAGGGTGAAAATGGTACATTTCCTTGTGATTTCCTCCAATTTTCTGATTTTCTAGTATTCGTATCATTATGAGGACATTTGGTCCTCATAAAGGGATGAATACACACAGGCACACACATATATGCACACACAACCACAAAGAAAAGATGAGTCAGTCAAGAACCCTGACTGCATTCTAGCACTCAAATGCCTTTTGTTTCTTTTTCAGCAAACAAACAGAGTCATCTGAAACAGGCTGTTAAACATTTATAGAGCTAGAGTGATGCATTCAGCGTTGCAGGCATTTTTCTTACTGCTAGCAAGAACAAGACATATCACACCTATTTTACACTTGAGCAGTTCTTCAAGCAATGCAGAAGTCAATACAAACTCAAAAGCTGGCCTATGAATCAGCAATCTCATGGAAAACGCTTTAAGGAATCGCAAACTAGTGGATAGTGTGGATATAATACAATCATTCGTGAGGCGTCCACATTTCATATGTAAGAGGAACAGCAGCAGAATTCATGTGAGACTTGAGGGAGGGAAAAAAATCAATCTTCCCCTTCCCATCTATTCCATCTCTTTCAGCTGGGGGCAGCAGGCTGAGGACATCAGCATTTGAGAACACTATCAGATTTCCTTTTCTCCAGGCGTTACTCGCCAGCAGGCTCTGCCACGCTCTGACTCTGTACTTCTTTTCTTATGCCTTTTATTTGAAAAGTCACAATTGCTTCTTGTGGTCTCCGGTCATAATGGCCATTCCATTCCCTGAGTCCATTTGTCTGGAGGAGGACTGGAGACACTGCCAGAATCTCATTAAATCATTGTGGGTAATGGAAGCCTCATCAGTGTTAGTGTAGACCTCTCTGCCCAAGGGAAATGAGCAGGGAAGGGAGGGGGAGCACTCCTAAAATCACTCACTCCTTAAAACACCAGGCTTCAGGGACAGTCCCAGTGCTGTCTCTCCTCATTAGCAGCGTACGTTAAGGACAGAACCTGCCTGCCAGCCAACCAGTCAGTCAGCTAGTCAATCAGTTCAATGATTCACAGGTTGCAATGGAGAAGATGGATCACATGTTCTACCATTTATCTACTTGTCTGCTCATTTGCCGATGGGCTAAAAATAAGGGAAGCCTGGCAAGACCTATGCATATTTCAGTGATGCTCGTTTCAGGGCTATGAGAATTCATTCTTTATCTTCTTTCTCATGGTCTTTGATGTGACTATATGAATGTTTTATTTCAAGCATTAATATAATTTATCTCTGTCTGCAGTGATCATGCTTAAACCTAAAATAGCCCACCAGAGGGAGTGCTATTACAAAAGAGATAGAGAGAGGAAAAGAGCGAGAAAGAGCGAGAGAGAGAGCGAGAGAGAGAGCGAGAGAGCGAGAGAGAGAGAGAGAGAGAGAGAGAGAGAGAGAGAGAGAGAGAGAGAGAGAGAGAGAGAG
>JBBJLR010000153.1:14702532-14718553 GCA_037577145.1 Brachypetersius gabonensis
GAGAGAGAGAGAGAGAGAGAGAGAGAGAGAGAGAGAGAGAGAGAGAGAGAGAGAGAGAGAGAGAGAGAGAAAAACAAGTTTGGAATAAGACTCATCATCATTTCATGAGGACACCTTGAGGATGGCATGAGGAACAGCATGATAATGAATACTGCATGGCTCTGGGCTAAGCTCTGCTGTTGTTCCTCTTTCCCAGGAGCCAAGGCACCTTTCCATTCCAAATTAGCTCTGAATGGGCTTCGTATTCATTCTAGGTCCACATTGGTCCTACTGTGGGTGCGGATAAGCAACTCAAATACCTCCAGATTCCAGACAAGGGACTGGCCATGCTGGGAAACATGCGTGACTCATGCACTTTTTCCAGCAGAGCACATGCAGTGAGAAGACACTCAAGGTGGTCCTGCGTTCACGACGGGTAGTAAATCTCATCTCAGGCATGTACATAAATGTCTATCTCCCTTCTCAAAGCAGCGCATAGGTCATGTCATGATCTGCCGTGCAGTAGCCACAGGGAAAATAAAGGTGAGTGTTCACAGATACATCCAGAATCAAATGCATTAACACACACAATTGTCTCCATTTGTAATGGCACTCATCCATGGCTGTTTTACAGAAATCAATGAAGTGGCCAAAACCTGTAAAATTATATTTTATCACATAATTATGGAGAGAATAAAGCCGAACAACATTATATTTAATACGACTTCAAGGCAGATGGTATGTTAGCACTTATCTGATATCAAAACTGTATCACATACAAATCTGATCATTTCTATACTATAACTTTTAAATAAATATATATATTTAATTGAGCACGTAAGATTTTACACTAAACCTGCCAGAAAGGGTTCTTTGGGTGATCCCATAGAAGATTGTTTGGTTCCCTTACAAAATACTTCAGTGGATGGTTCTTAAAAGTTGTGTTTTTATGAATGAGGGGTGTTAAGAACGTCTAACGAACATTCTTTACACTCGTTAAAAGAAGTTTAAAGAACCTCCATACAATCCAAAAGGTCTTGGAAGATCCCTTAAAATGGTGAAGAACAACTAAATAAAAGTTAATACCATTCTAAGGTTCTTCACAATCAAATTCATGTTCATCTCATTTACAATCATGGCGCTTTAGGAAGATAAAATGATTTTTCTATAGCACTTCTCAAAGAGCCCTTTGTAATTGTATATATTATATATATTTATCTGTTTTCAGACTGCGATATCTGAGTCAGCTTTTCTTGCTGATAATGTCCCAGTGTTGATATTTCCACTTCCACACTCGATGCTCGCTTCCACAACATCCACAACATGATCTCTTCTCATATTAGTTTACTGAGCCACAAATCTTGTTGTCATGAGCACTGCTGGCAGATGGGGCTGGGGTCATGCCTCATTAGCAGAGTGACGGCTCAAAAATGACTCCACTGCATATCACAACATGTATTCAGTTATAGAGGCAAGCGCCTGTGAACACGCCCATGCTGAGAAAAGTGATGCACTGAACTGTCATTTTAAACTGTACATTACTTCCACATGAATACAATTACCACCAAAACTAAGCAAACTAAGCAACAGTGTGAGGATGCAATTTACCTTGACATGATGTACACATTTGTGTAAAGTAAATTCAATACTTTTCTCAGTCTACTATAATCAAGAAAGTTAAAAAAAAAAGACCACCATCTAACAGCCGATCTGAAACACTGGGTGAGGGAACTCCAGTTGAAAAATATAGCTGGTCAACAAATAAGATGTGACCTGGGTATTCTGCTCAGCTTGCTAAAAAGAGCCTGTGACATGGCAGGTGAGGCTGGAACACTTATCAAAGGTGACATACTCCATATGCAGGGAGACTGAGGCAGAGGGAGGCTGCGAAGCGGTGGGCTTCAGCTCCATGTGCCTGTATTATGTTCCACAGCAGGCAGCAGATCAATCCACAAATAGCCTTTTACAGCCAGAAAGCATTAGTGCTGAAGCAGACAAGCAACCACGCCTGTAACCTGCATTCAAGAGTGAAAAATACTCAGCATGGGACCAGTGCTCTCTGTGCAGACAATGCACATTATAAACCATTCGGAATGGTTTATCATGATATTTCCAACTGTATGAAGCCTTTTTTATTTGCGATCAGCTTCCCCAGTCATGCACATGCAGCTGTTAGTGGGCTTTTTTTACTATCCCAGTGTGGCTTTGACATTCAGCTGTGATGATTTATTGCACGTTCAAGACTGTTGAAAGTGTGATTTATCATGGAATGAAAAAAGCATAGGCCAGATTTTTTGGAACAAAGTTTGGATCTGAGGAACATGCATAAAGAAAGCATACTTTATTGACCATTACCCAGGTGCTGACGTGAACACGTATCTATAAGCGTGTCATAACAAGCCTCATGAAGTCCTAAATGGTCTCCTATGCACATCAGAACATGGGGACAGTTCATCTCCACTTCCTCAATGAAAGATGTGACACGTAGTCGGACATCATTGACGTCAATAATCGAAAAAGGTTACTAAGCAACAGAGCAGTATTGTCCAGCCCGGGCCACGCAGGACATCCGTTTCCAGTATTCCTTATCTGTTTTAAGAGATGAAAGCTGCACTCTCAGCAGAAGCGGTGCAGGAGTGCAGTGAGGGAGTGCTGAGGCTGCTGCTGAGGATGGGAGTGGAGAAGCAGAGAGAGAGTGAGAGAGAACGAGAGAGGCAACGCAATGCTTACCTCTCCTCGTCTGTCTAATCTTGGGGCTCAGCATAGTGCTCATCGCTGGACAGCACGCTTGTCCATCCACATGTTTGGATCTCCACTACACTCTCGTCTACTGCCTCGCCCTGTTGCACCTTTCAGCTTTGGGTAGCATCCCTCCCTCCTCCCTCCCTCCACCCTCCCCCTCTCTCTCTCTCACTCATGTCCCACTGGCCCACTGCTCTGAGCTGCACGTTTCCCAAGCCCCGCCCATTCTCATTATGCAGAGGCAGCAGGAGGAAAGGACCTTATGCACACACACTCAGATCCACCCTTACCCGTGATGCATTATTTACCCCCCCCAACCACCACCCCCTGACCCAAATGAATTCCATTCTGGCCCAGCCATTAAAGGCCTGGATGATTACTGTCAATAATTCAGTGGAGCAGAAACAGAAGGGTCTCTGCCATTTTCCTCTCCTCCTTCCTTCCTCTTAATTGGCTCTGTGGTCTACGGCTGCTGGTGTATGTGTCTGCTGAACTGGGTGTGGGCATGTGTCCGTGTGTGCATTCATTCAACTTCCCTGTTTCTATCACTTCTTTTGCACTCTGCTTGTAACCCATCAGCTAAAATGTCACTTGCTGAAACTGGCTAGCAGGATTATGAATAAAAAATCAAGAGAGTGTTCTTTTAAGCCACAATATTCAAGGAGAGTTTGGGGTCAAGTACATTTTATCCGCCCATGCTTCCTATATATGAAACATATTCATGGCAATGATGTCATTAATTACAACCGAGACAATTAGTTCTGACTCCAGCCATGAGGCCGACTCTCTTTCAAATGACCTGAACTGGAAGTGCACCATGAGCTGTCATGTATAGTAAAACTCGTAAGTGCTTGTTGTAGATCACGCAGCCAGAGGTCAAAGTCACTAGACTCTATTGACATGTAAGGCGAGCGCAGTGCAATACAAAAGCTGTTGCCTGATGGAGAATACAAGACATACACTAGCATCATGCGTTCTTACTATTATTACATAATGTCTATTGACAGTCACATGACATGCAACACATTAGTCATCGGAGTGAATTTGATTGTCATGACAGGTTGCTGGTTTATGCATAAAAGAACCCTACATGGTCCTATAATATGAGGAAAAAATGGGGGTTTTTTTTACCTAAAGTCCTCCGTTGCTTCTCCAGCCGTAGAGACTTCGAATTGTTCATGACTGGAACCAGACCATGCACAGTAAATATGCTGCCTGGTGTCTCCACGTAGGCACTAGAAGAGAAATCACAGTTATCTAGTACACTCCCTCCTCTCCTGCCCTGGAAGTCAACTAATGAAAAGCATTCAGTGAGGTCAGCTTTCAATGTAGAAAAGCAATTAGATGAAGCTGAATCATCACACAGAAGAATGTGAGCATGTCACCAAAACACAACAAGAGTAGCACTGAGGAGAAGATTCTATAGTCATGAGTCTTTAACACAAACATCAGAATGCCAGAATGCTCCAAACCTGCACATTACCCACCATATTAAACCAGACGATTCGCAAAAGTACGTCCTGATGTTCGAGATTCCATCTACACAGGGGGAAACCTTCACACATCTGACAACAGCGAAACATGAGAATGTGACAGCCAGTGCGTGAGGCCAAAACTGCTTGCTACATTGAGAAGGACATTAGGAAGTAGTGACTGGCAACAGAGAAGTGAAAATGGCTTGTGCTTACAACTAAATTTTCCCCTGTTGATCATTCATTAGGTGGTTTTACACCAGAGGATGGAATAAATCTCCTGTGATGAAAACATAACTGCATAGAAAAGTCCATACATAAACCAAAAACACAAATCATATGAAAGTGGGGCAAAATAGACAAATGTCATTCAATTAAAATGAAAATTCTTAACACTGTCATCAAAAAACAACCATCAGTTAATTTAACTTTCCACAGCCAAGACAAGCAGTAACATCTAAAGCTGTGTGCTCAGCCTTTCACAGGGACCACAGTTTTTATTTAAAAATTTTTATCGAAAAATGAAATGCAACAGTTTTCAATCTATATCCCAGCCTAGTTTCACAAATGTCAGGACAGGCACACTGAAGCACTGTGTGCAGGTAGGGATTTATACCTGTGTTAATATGTGCATGCATTACAAATCCATGCATTCATCCCCACTTATCCTAAACAGGTAAGGTTGCTAAAACCTGTCCCTGCTCTCACACAGAAAAAGAACAGGTCATCAGTCAATTGCATTTCTGCGTTGTAAAATATACAAAGAGATTTTTGCTGACGGAGACCCGCACCCAGCAGTAATTGATGGAGTAAAGAGTATAATATCTTTAATTATAATATTTTAGATAATTTATAATAGTAATAGTGCAATTTTCATATTCTTTCTGGGAGTTAGACTGTAGTACCTAGTCTGAAGTACACAGGCAGACATGCAGGCTAATTACATAACCCAACAGAAGAGCAAAAGAACTTATTACAGGCAATTAAGCTGAATTATCATTTCATCCGTTAATGGACACGCTGCCACTGAACATGCCAGACGCGGGTGAAATGCAGTGTCAAATAAAGAGAGATGCTGTGACTCCAGAGGAGTGATTCACGGCTAAAGAGAGCGAGTCTGTCAGCTGAGAGGAAGAGGAAGATAGATTTCTTACAGTCATAGGGTAACGCTTCCTCAAACAAGCTCATAAACCACATCGGTTTTCATCTCATTATGACTGTGAGCACAGTGTAGTTGATACAGGGGTCAAAAGGAGTATTCATATTTGAAATCTGCCCCACTAAGACATACAAAATTTTGTGTTTTTTTGACCTAATCACATATCAAATTCCATGAGCAAATATTTCCTTGTACTTAGAAGAGAAAAACACTTAGTGGGAAGATGTTTCAGCCCAGTGACTTCCTTTATAAAGTTTTTTATGTCAGTTTTTTTTTTTTAAAAGCAAGTTTTCTGTTTTTTTTGTTAAACAAGTCAAAAGTATTACTCATGGCAGCTGCCTCTGCTTCAAAACCACCAGACAGACACAAAGGTGAAAATGATGAATTATTCCTTTAAAACTCTTGATATTTAGGTTCTGAGATAAGCAGCTAAATTGTATTTCCACTGAAAGCTGCAGCAGTAGACAGAGACAGGGAGGGAGAGATGGGGGTGTGGGCTTGTATCAGTGGCCAGACCCATGTCACAGTAGTAATGAAATGCAATTACCCATTGCAATCTTTCGCAGGCCTGCAGATTCATGTTGCTTTACTGATTGGCATTACAGCAACAAAATCAATGGGAAAGCAGTATCGGACCAAACGAAGAGCTCATAGATGATTAATGATGAAACTATAGCTTAAAAGCATGGCTACAACTCCAGCACAGAGGCCTCTGCGGGTCTAATGTAATCAGACTGGCCTACATTGCACGCAGCATATCCAGCATATATTGCTTCTTAACGGAAAAGACAAATTACATTTGACAGGCGGTTAAATCAAGATGTGCTGGCTATGTACTGGTACACGCTGCCATATGTATTCCTACATAATGGCCACCATGCCGCGAAAGCCATTTTATAAGGACCAGGGATTATAAGATCATCCTAGTTATCTTTCTGTAATGCGATATAAATAATTAATGATTATATTCCGGTATTAATAGTGACATTTGCGGCTCGCCACTCGAAAGTATCGATTTATGAAATGTTTCCTTGCATACTTATGTATGATCATAAAGATGATCTCTCTCTTTTTTTCCATTTTTATTTTTCAACATCATTTGGAAACAGCCGCTGCTCTTTACATGTGTAAAATGCCCAAAACAGAAAAGTCCAAAAAATGACTTCACATTGTTCACAATGACATACAACAGAAGCAAATCATGTTTTTAGCCCTATTTGTAAAGTTACTAAAAATATTTAGTATTTCAATTAC
The DNA here is from genome assembly GCA_037577145.1 of Brachypetersius gabonensis. NCBI lineage: Eukaryota > Metazoa > Chordata > Actinopteri > Characiformes > Alestidae > Brachypetersius > Brachypetersius gabonensis. Next base: position 14,709,139 of record JBBJLR010000153.1, read on the forward strand.
AATGTAATCTTTCAATATAGTCATGTAACACAGTTCTTACAGCTTTTTTGATAGCAGCTCTGCTGTGTACAAACAGTACGAAAACTAGTCCAAGGTTCAGTGAAATTTGTATAATTCTAGCTAAAAGGCTGATAAAACATTGTGACGCATGGATCCTACGGGTCAGTTTTTCATGTGAACACTTTGTGGAAAAACTTTGCAGATGTGTGTGGGTTCTATCAAAAATGGACAAATTTTTGAGTTCTAAGTTTTAAACAACTTAAAGAAACACAGCAGGTCTGGTTCAAGTAACTGAGTACCTGATATTTTCAGGCAGACTGAGTCAGCTTTCATAGCATTTGTGGGTGTTAAAAAAAAAACCTCTGACCTGCATCACTAACGCAATTACATGTTACCTGAGTGTAAACTGAGAAATGACCAGAGGAAAATGCAGTTTATTCAACTGCATGTCAATAAAATCATTAAAATGATAATGCCCCAATTAAAGAAATGGCACCTCTACCAAACATATTTAGCAAATTTAAGATCATTTCTAAATGAATCAAGATTCCATTTCTCAAATGCGGAAGACCTGTCAATGCCTGAAATTAATTGCATAATTATTTTCATTTTAAATGTTAACAGTGTTGCTCTGCTGACCTTTAAAACTCTTCCCATCAATCAGAAAAGACAGAACTGTGGCCAGGCGCTTACTCCGTGAAGGCTTCTTATGGTTAGTGTGCCTATAGTAAGTGGTGGTCCCACTGGAAATAGCATCAAACTGCTCATAGAGCAGCCAGGACTGCCACAGGAGAGTGAGGAGGTTGAGCACCAGCATCAGAAGCACCCAGGCCTCCCTCCCAGCTGTTGAACTCCAGCTCCAGTGCTCCTCCAGTGTCCAGTAGAGGTAACAGCCAGCAAAGCTGATGAAGATGATATGGGCAGTTATCATGGCCAGGATGAAAAGTACGAAGATCTGGTGGTTGCCCCGCCCAATACAGTGGTTGAGGAAGAGGCAGTGGTGGTCATAATCCAGAACACAAATGTCACACAGACGACAGTGCTTGCAGTTGTCCACTTGGAATAGCTACAATGAGAAAGCAAAACATCTACCTGAATTCCTTTATGCCTTCCATATTCCATATTTCAAATGGCATAAGAAAGCTTTTCTTTAATATTTTAAATCTTGCAACTTTTTAAATACTGAATAATGCATCAGTTTCAACATCAGCCAATCGTCATTTATATCATCTCTATTGAGAGAGCTGGGAAAAAATATCAACTTCTATACAAAGTAATTAATGGTCACAGTCATAATCAGCACATACCAGTCTGCAAAACAGGAGTTTACTTACTTCACAGTAAATGCAGAAGCGATTAGGATTCTGATTGGCCTCCACCAGGTCGGCTATGCAGTTAATCCGGGGGTCTGCATCAGCTGCCTGGAGTCTACCTGGATTTTGCCTTAGAACTTTCCAGAAGAGCCCAAGAAGCACACTGAAATGGAGAACTGAAATGTGGAAGATGGTATGAGCTGGCCAAATACGTAGCAGGTTAAGGAAAACCTGTAGTTTTGTTTTTTAGTACCACATTATGATGCAAAATGGATCCCTAAGTGTTGCCAGCAAAGGATATTAGGTAGAATCCTATAGTAAAAACAAACCAAAGAATGAATTATGCCTGCCGTCAGGGTTCCAAGATAAATAGGGTTTGGCAACCTAGAGGCAAAATTGCAAAAACAGCCTTCAAATAACTGAAGTTATGAAAAAGAAAAAAAAAAAGAAACATGAGATAAGAACATAATGTGTGAACCTCTGATAGCTGCTCATTCTGTGGTACTGAGATAAGGTGACTTTTGCCAGCCAGGGAAAGAGCAGCCCGCAAAATACTCCTCCATATTCTCCCAGTGCTGCAGCTATGAGGAGCACAGCTGCCCCACTGAGACTGGGCAGCAGAAGAGTCCAATAGTACACCACTGCATAGGACATAAAACAACAACATCTGTTACAACCACACAAATGACAGCCATTATTCTACATGATGCATGTGGAAATAAGTAACACAAAAAATTTTAAATATACATAGTTACCATATGATTCACTGGGTTTCTGATCCTTTGGTTTACTGATGAACTGGGTTAAAAGTTTGGTGAGTTGCTGATGTCTGTTAGTAGAACAAAATGACATAAGAGAATCCACTGACAGAGAAGGGATAAATCTGCAAAGCCACTTAACACTCTTGATGCTGTTCTAGCTAGAGCGTCTGATAAAAAAAAAAAAAAAAGCAATAGTCAACGGACCTAAAAGTAGTTCCACGATTACAGAGGTCTAGAGGTGTGAGGCCAATGTGGTTTTTCATGTGTAAAATGTGAAATCCAACACTCTGCAGTAGCAGCCAGCAGACCTCAATCACACCTTTCTCTGCAGCCACATGTAGAGCTGTCGCCCCCTGCTGGTCTACTGCATCTGCAGCACATCTCTGGTGACAAAGGGCAAAACAATATTTAACATTTAAGATCTTGTAAAAATCCACACATTATGCTTACACCACATATTTCTAACAGACATGAGAGTGTTACAGTGGTTAAAGATATACTGAGACGATTTTGTGGATGGTATCATGTAAAAGCCAATTGTATAAAATCACTGCAATCTCTGCTCCTGCTCACGACACCATGCTCTGATCCAGTCAGATACAGTATACCTCCTTGTGCAATTGTCATAAGAAAGATACTTTTACCCATTTAGCAATCACTTCTCCAGAGTAACATACAAAGTGTTGAAATGGTGAAAACAATACAAAACATCCAAAGAACTTCTTGTTAAATTTTTTTTATCATGGATCAAATTGAACAAACAATGTGTGGAATTTGGGAATGTTTGCAAATACGTACACTTTTTGTTTTTAAGAAATCAATTAGTTAATTTTTGGCTTTTTGTTTGGGAATATTCGTCATCAAACTAAGACTCCATTTAAAGTGGCTTCTCTTTTATTTTCCTGATTAGTCTGAAATAAGTCATGCCTGGGCACACTGGCTCTGGGAGAATTAGTAACTGGACAATCAAGGGCTCAATAATGTAGTCCCTGTGACGTTTAGGAAGCTCCTTAACCTTGATTGTAATTGCTGCATGTTGCATGACATGTTCCCAATGGTTTTCCAATCTTCTGTGATAACAGGTCCAAGTTAAATGAGATTTATTGATTCATTATTTTTACAACATTAGTATGTAGAACCTTTTTTAATACTCTGCATATATGTATATATTTGTATAGAGTTTTACTATTGTTTTCTCTATACGTTTTTTCGGAAAAATGTTTTTTCTTTACGCTAATGATGTAATGCAAAGTTTTATTTATAATTAAGTAAGTCGAAGCTAGTCTTCACTCCCGATGTGCATTAATAAGCTCTGAGAGCATATAACTTGATGGCTAATATATTCCACCCCTTGACAGGTGCCACAACAATATAATCAATCAGCTTCACCTGTCAGTAGTTAATGTGTAGGTAGTGCCTCATCAGTGCAGGTAAACAATGAACACAGACAAACCTTAAGTATCCACTTGATTCTGAATCATACTTCTAGTTCTGATTAATAAACACAGCATAAGGAATAAGTACAATTTATAAGAGTGGATGAGGATAAGTACTAGATAAGTGTGGATAAGTACTAATTTACAAGATGAAAGGCGCTCACATTGTTTCGTAGAAGGTACCTGACCACATCGGTATTCCCCATGGAAGCTGCCATGTGCAGTGGAGTGGTCTGGAAGTTATCACCATCTGAGAATCGGAATAAGGAAGTTTCCCAGAGGTACTGCATAGCAACACTGACCATCAGACAGTAGGAAAGAGGAAAATCAGTCATATGATTTCTGATCATTTCTCACTCCCAGTTCTAAAAGGCAGCAGCACTGCTGAAATTAAATGATTTATCTCATCCAGTACACCTTATTTTAGCCCATGGTCAGCCAAAACTGAATTTGTTGTTTCTCTATATGACTGTAGAAATGTCCTGCAGTTACCTTAGAAGCTGACCTTTCCAACTTTTAAATCTACTTTTTTTTCATTTTGTTATTGTCATATCATTGTGCAGTTTTTTTTTTTTTTACTGAGATCCTTGCAGAGGCAAAAAACCCTGGTAATGTGTGCATTAATAAAAGCAATCACATTCCATCCATACTGAATATTTAGTCACTTACATGCTTCCCCCACTGACTGCATGATGCAAAGATGTTTTCCCCTGCAGGTCCACAATTCGCAAGTCTGCCCCATGCTGTATCATTCTATGCATGATGCTGATGTTGCCATGTCTATTATTGGGAAAAAAGTTAAGCTGTTTATGCAGGTTGTGCATGATGCAGCAACTGTGAGAAAATTCCCTGTACACTTTTTCTGCTGTGTAGAGGGTCAAATATGAGAAGGACATCTGTCAGAAGGGTTCACTTTACCTGCAGGAAAAGTGAAAGGGGGTCTGCCCTGCATCACAAGATAAGTTGGGGTCAGCTCCACTACTTAAAAGGAGTTCAGCTATTGGTCGGTTTCCATGCAGTGCAGCAAAGTGAAGGGCAGTAAAACCTCCCCAACCTGAAAAAGAAGAGCGACACAGTTATAATCAGATTCTATAGAGTTTAGCAAATACGCTACATGGACAAAAGTATTGGGACTCCAATTTTTCCGGGTTTGCACTATACCCCTTACCCCCAGTGAAGGGTAAACTTAATGCTTCAGCAGACATTTTGGACAACGCCATATTTCCACCTTTGTGGACACAGTTTGGGGAAGAACCAAAGCAAGATCCATAAAAAGACGGCTGTGTGGAAGAACTTGAATGGCCCACACAGAGCCCAGTCCTCAACTTCATCCAGCACTTTTCGGATGACCTGGAACAGAGATTGTGCACCAGGCCTCTCATTCCAACATCGGTGCCTGACCTCATAAATGCTCTACAGAATGAATGGGCACCAATTCCCACAGAAACACTGCAAAATCTTGTGGAAAGGCTTCCAATAAGAGTGGAAGCTGTTAAACCTAAAAGGGGGTACCAAATCCATATTAAAGTTTATGCTTTTCAATGCAGGGTCATTAAAATCCCTGTTCATGGAATACTTTTGTCCATTTTGTGTTTGTAGTGTTTTATTCATAGAAAACAAAGGACACAAACAGGATTTTTACAGGAGAATACTGCTTGAGAACACACTGAACAGAAATGTAGGTAAGTGTACCTAAGTCAACATAGGTGAAGCCCTTAACCATTCATTAATAGTTTATAAAGCAAATGAGACTTGGGTGAAACAATGGAAGAAAACTCAAGTTAACAGTCCGAAAGAATCAGAAACATGAGGCTGAACTGTAGTTGTGAACAGAGACAATAGAAGTAGGTTTTAATGCCATTTCAACCATATACAAACAGCACACAGTGAAACGAAACGTTAATTATAATTGTGCAATATACTCATTGTGTACATACATACATAACTTGCCTACTAAGTCTAAACTTAGTTTACATATACATGTATATAATTTCCAATACAATGTCCATATTTATATTTCTAGATTGTATAATGTACATTTCATACTGTACTGTTAGTATAATATTTTATTCAATTCTATTGTTTTCATCCTTTTTGCTGCTCTTAACTTTGCACTGTGGGACTAATAATGGTTGATCTTATCTTATGCTATCAAATATAGCAGCAGCAGGAGGACGATGTGCGGTTAGTTTTTACAAAGGTAATAAAAATGTTGTTGGTGTGAGTGTGTATGGGGATACAACTTCTGTTTTAGTTCTGGTGTCAGGATCAGCTGAATATATTATCAGAATTACTATTCTAATAACTACTATTCTGTTTTCTGTACATTTTCCACAAGCAGCTTAGACCTCAGCAGACCTTTCCTTACCTTTCTGTCTTAAGACTGACAGGTCGAGCTGAATTAGCTCAGAGACCTGTTCGATGCCTCCTCTCTGAACAGCCTCAAAAATCCCGCTTCCTCTGTCTCCTGAGTTTATGGACATTGTGGAGCATCATCTGTAATATGATCAGCTATAACATAACATAAAATATCATTAAAAACATATTGTCATGCTCCACAGTTACCTAATCTTCCTCTAACTTAAACCCTTGAGCCGACACAACCCACTGCAAACGAGGGCGCTCCAACTGCGTGAAACTGATTTGATTGAACATCTCCCGCAAGCCTTGATTGGTCTGTTCGACGCACGTGACGGGAGTGACAGAAGTTCAAAATACGAGTCCATTCACAGGTTAGAAACCATATTTCCATCACAAAATATTTAAAAATTAACTATTAGTGATGGACATTTAGACCTACGGAAAAGTAGGTTATTGACAGCCTGCAAAATTTTATTCTTTTCTTCAAATGAATCTTCCTCAAAGTTCAAATCAGGTAATTTCCACTCTTAATCCTCGGATCCGATTCAAAGCCCCTTTTTTTCAACAGGACAAATCTGTAATTGGAGAAAATTCTACCAAATGTTGCTAAATAATAACACACAGCAATGTTGTTTTGTTACAATAATGCTTTGTTATTGTGCTGTACTGTAGTTTATTGTCTACTTTGAAAATTCTACTCTACATCTTTTATACTTTTTTGTTGCACTGGCTTAAAAAACAGCCCTTTATTATTTCTGAAGCCAGTAATGACTGGTTTCAGGCCTATATGACTAATATAATAACTTGGGAATTTTTAAGACATGTACACATGATGTGAAACTAAACAATGCACTGCAAATAGTCCAACTGTATATAATACAGAATACAGAATAATACTTGAATATGCGGTCTCATTTAGCAGACTGGCAGAACAGGAGAAGTAGAATTCTGCACTGTGGTGCGATGTGTGGCAGTCACCAACATGCCAAACACGGCACTGCCATTAGTCATCAGTGTGCCTAACATTTGGAAAGCAGTTGCAGCAGTGCAGGGTGCATAGAGAAGATACTGGACCACTGCAGCTCCCAGTCTGGGCTTAGAGACGAGTAGAGCAGTGTGACTTTCAGTGTGACAAGGTATTCTATTATTTTCTTAGCATATTGTTTAGGCAGTGTTATTATTATTATTATTATCATAATTGTTGTTGTTGTTGTTGTTTGTAGTCTCTCTTGCAGTGGTAGCTGTATATCTTTATAGTTATTATATGGCCTTTGTTATTTTTCTCAAAGAACCACATGATGTCACTACTGTTCAAATGTTGAAAGATTATGAGTTGATAATTTCCTGGTCTTTTAGTATTGCCATTATTATATTTCCATTTGATAATCCAATGTAGAGATTGGTAGATATGTTCATGAATCTTATAAGAAATGCCCGATCACTGTATGTACTGAGAATCTGAATATTGAGTATTAGGTTTCTTGATATGATTTGATGTCAGGATTCAGGAAATCATGTTTCTCTTTTAAAACATGATGATCATCATCTGAGCCTAAAGGTATGCTGGTAGTGGCAGGAATAAAAAAACCACTTCTTCTTTTTGTCTTGCTCTAGGAAGTGAGGCACATGACCATGCGCAGCTGATGTAAGAGTTTCTCTTTGTGCAAAGTTCAGGCATCCACTGCGGATTAGTCACTGGAAGATTAGAGGCATGGTCCTAACAGGCATGTCTCAACCAGCAGCTCACTAAGGGCAGTGAGATGGGCAGAGAGGAAACACATATCGCCGACGCTGAACTGACCTCCAGCAAAACTTGGAGCAAATAGGAATGCCTCCCACCAAACTGCTGGTAAGTGCCACATTACAGAAATTCTTGTAAAAGTGACAGGAAATAAAAAAGGGCTTCGTGCTGCTTGTCATGTGAAACATCAGCTGGGTTGTTGTAGGCACTGAGCGCTTTCACAGCTGACCCACATGTCCTCACATATGCTGAGGAATGTGCTTTTGACAGTGTCCTGCTTTACCAGTTTTGCTCTGACATGCAGAAGTGCATAATGGAGACACTATAAACAAGGAAGCAATACTGACTTTAAATATAAAATCTCTTCCAAGCATAGTACAGTTTGATTGTCACAGTTCATAGTTATTTAAAAAATATACTTTTTATGGTCATATGACTTTTTTGGGTAGAAATGAGGTGTAATATAAGTAAGCATTTGTCCATTCAGTGGTGTGATAAATTGGAGGAATTAATCTCATTCATGGGCTGTATTTAGCTTCTGTGGTCAGTAAGTGTATTGCAGATGGGGGTTGTTTCTAGGAATGTTAATTTCCCTTCCTTTGTCTCAACAATCACCCTTGGCATCACAAGATTCTACTAATGGATAATTTGAGCAGCTGATAGTGTGCTATACACAATTTGTGCAATGAATGTTCTTCATTTAAATGTGTACTCTGGTTCCAAAAGTTTTATTAACTGAAAGTTAAGTTGTGTTGATGTATATTGCATTTCTGTAGACCATTTTAGTCAAATGAATTCAGTGCATCTTACTTTCAGTATGTGACGTGGACCTAAGGCGTTCAGTGCAGTGTTGGGCCCACTGAACTAATTGTCATCTTGTGAAATGATAATTAGCAAGTAATGCTGTCCTGAGTTGTGTTTTAGTACTTTGCATTTGAATGAAAGGAAATATGATAAAGGTGTCCTTTAAGACTCTGCTTCACACAGAAGCCTCAAACAGGAACTGATTTATAATACTTGCAGAACTGGACTCATTTCACCCCTGGTTTATTCACTGTGGTTGTTATGCACCTTCTGATATGCAGGTTACTTGTGTACTGGATGTAACTCCTATGTTTAACCCTCTAGTCTTGTTGCAGTCTTTTGTGTCCAGTTCACTCGCTTTTTTTTTTTTTTTTTTTTGACAATTTTAGCTGTATTAGTGCTTATGGAGTGAAATTTCCCAAGGGTCTGGGGTTCAGATGTTTTTTTTTTTTAACTTCAATTCATCAAATATATCAATAATATACTCCATACATCGAATTGTAACGCTTGACTTGTTCGTGGCTACTTTTGGCCATTTGAAACCCATGAAAACTAAATTTTTTAATTCCTTGTTATTTACACTGTTAAATCATACAATTCAGGTTAAAAAGCTTTCATTATAAACTCAACACTTGAGAAATATAGTTTTTAGTGGTTTCTAGCAGATTATGTCATTTATCCATTTTTGGCCAAGCGAGCAACTTAGAATGGCCATTTTTGATGTTGTTTACTAACAAGTGCATTGTGCAAACAAACTGGTATTTGAAGGATTAAAAAAACCAAAGGAATAGATATTTGATACTTTTGACAAGAACTGACGTTTGTTAAAAACATTATGTAGTAAAAATAGCAAAAAATTATTTAAAATATTTATATTAAACAAGTATGTAAATATATGGCCATTATATAAATTACAGTGGATGAAATAAGTATTTGACCCCTCACGGATTTTGTAAGTTTGTCCAATGACAAAGAAATGAAAAGTCTCAGAACAGTATC
>JBBJLR010000153.1:14719608-14759808 GCA_037577145.1 Brachypetersius gabonensis
ATAGAAAACCTATGGAGGGAGCTGAAGCTCAAAGCTGCACAGAGACAGCCTCGAAACCTTAGTGATTTAGAGATGATGTGCAAAGAGAAGTCGACCAAAATTCCTCCTAAAATGTGCGCAAACTTTGTCATCAATTACAAGAAACGTTTGACCTCTGTGCTTGCAAACAAGGGTTTTGTCACTAAGTATTAAGTGTTTTCTGTTAGAGGGTTCAAATACTTATTTCCCTCAGTGAAATGCAAATCAGTTTCTATATTTTATTTAAAGTTATTTTTTCAATGTTCCTTTTGATGTGCTATCTGTCACTGTTAAAAGAAACCTACCATTAAAATGATTCTGTTCTGAGACTTTTCATTTCTTTGTCGTTTGACAATCCACAAGGGGTCAAATACTTATTTCCTCCACTGTATATAAAATTGCTCGCTTGGCCAAAAATGGATAAATGACACAATAAATGAAAATCTGGTAGAAACCACTAAAAACTACATTTCGCAGGTGTTGAGTTTAGAATGAAAGCATTTTAACCTGAACTGTATGATTTAACAGTGTAAATAACAAGGAGTCAAAAAATGTAGTTTTCATGGGTTTGAACTGGCCAAAAGTTGCCAGGAACGAGCTGAATGGATAGTAAAAACGAACAGGGCCAGAGGGTTAAAGACCTGTTTGTGTGTTTGTAATCCTGTGACCAAATTATTGAAGGAAGCCGCTGAAGACATGGAGAGGATCAATAAGGAGACCGGGGAGCTGAGTGCCTCTGGGGACATGGCAGAGAGTACAGAGCTGAAGAGAGACAATGCCGAATTGGAGCCTGCCAGAGAGGAAGACACACATGCTGACTCTGATGCAGTAGTGGCTCTCAGACAGCAGCTCCTGCAGCTGACCCAGGAAGCAGCAGAACACAGAGAGCAGCAGCTCAACCTGCTCCTGCCCTTATTTCTTCAGGTACAAAAAGTGATTATGAAATAGAGGAAACAAATTGATTATACAATCAGTTAAGCAAATACATTCTCAAAATGTGGCGTAGTAAACTTGAAAATGTGCGAGACCTATGCAGCCCTGATTCATTGGGAGTTTACTATAACTTTAATGGAAAAAATGTGGTGCTTTGGAAATGAAACGACCTTAGTGGCAGTGTGTTATTATGGCAGTTGATCTATTGAAGATCTAGCCTCAATACTTTAGCCATATTCATGACACTGGTTTGATATCCTAATATTCTCTGACATTTTTAAACAAGTTGGAGTGGACAATATGTGCCAGCAAATAAGCAAACTAGATTTTATATTAGTCTTTTATATTTGCAGTTAGTAAAAAGAAATTATTAAAATAAGAAAAAATGTCATCCACTTTGTGTTATATATTAATTTAGTTACTACATACAGTCTGTTATTTTCTGGCTCTTTAGAATTGATTGAAATGTGCTGTCAGTTGTTGTAGGACAGTGGTTCTCAACTTCACTCGTGGAGGCCGGCTGCCCTGTACATTCATGTGTTTTCCTGGGTTTTACAGCCACCTTAACCCAAAAAAGGCTCCTTAGTTGATCAGCTGTGTTTGGAGCTTGGAAGATCCGCCTATGTCTTGTAAATGGTTAGCAGACAGTCAGCTTAATACTGACTGTAATACCTCTTGTTCTGACAGAGACGGCATTGCGTAATGCCAAAAGTCAGAGTAAACACGTGTTTTTCCTCTGTCTGAAATCCAGAGGCGCTTTGCCTTGTAAACCGCTGATTACATGTGCCTTAAAGTCTTAGTGTGGGAGTAACTCACATGTGACTATATTTCCAGTCATGCATTCCAACTGGGATTTAACTACAGGGAGTAAAGTAATGCGTAGCTTGTGCTCCACCGAAAGACTGTATCTCTAAACCTCTGTATCAGAATCCTCTGTGAAGGCATGTGAAACTTCAGACAGGAGTCACTGATGTGTGCTGTCACATAAACGAGAAATGAAACGTCCATCTGCGTGTCTGAAAGTGACTAGTGTTTGCTTGGGTGCCTCTGCTCTGTCAGTTAAATAGAAATGTGTTCTATGTTAGTGCTTAGGTTCTGAACCACAGACAACACGAGCATTTGATGTTTTGATATCATGAGGGTTTTGTAAATGTTTATTTGGGAGTCAGAGGAAGTGTGCCTGCTCTTGTATTTTCACCAGTTCCTCAAACAGATGCTTTAACTTCTCTGTTTGTGCCTTCTGTAAGGTATCTGAAAGCAGCAGTGGCATTGAGGATTTGGACCTGCAGGCCTTGGCTTATGAGGTTGCAAAGACTCTGGTGTGTCATGTACAGCAGAAAGTCGCGGAAAGGCCAGCAGGTACACCTAGTCTTCTCCATTCAGCTACGCTTCCAGTGATTAAGTGTAATTTACTCATAAGCATGTGTGACATGTGTAGGACTGTGCCAGCTCACAGTCAGGCATGTGTGGGAGAAGGTGGGCTTGTCAGCTCATGAAGTGAGTAACTGAGAGTGAGTGCTGTATTATGGGGAAGAATGCTGCTTCCCTTTTTTTAGAGATAAGATGTTGACATTTGAACTGTAGGCATGTTTACAGTTCTTAATACAGTTCTTATGATTATAACCATCAGGATATGATGTTTAAACTTGTATATGTTGTATACATTAACATTAACATTTTCTATTTCATTTGATAGTTTTGTTTCATGTTGAAATGTTTTTTTCCCTTTTAATAATAATGGTGGAATATAAAGCATTTAATATTTCTGAATGCTTGAATTTTCCACAGAAGACGCACGAAATGAGTTGGAGCAGTTTTTTCAGCACACAGAGCACAGCAGCAACAAAGGATGGCTGCTGTTGAAGTGCTTTTCTCTGCTGTCTTCCAGTGACATTGTATGTCCTACAACATTCTTTGACTCACAAAGACCTCTTTTGAAGTGTATTTTTTAAACTGCAGTGCTGAGTTACCTCCCATTCATATACCACAACAAACCATGAGGCCAGTCACATGACAGACATGCCGTAATACCACCTTCACACTAGATTCATTTAGTCAGTTAGTAATAGCATCGTGGAACATTAGTGAAGAAATAGTCAACTGTGTAATAGTTTCAGAGAACAAGAAATGTGTTATATATCTAAATAATTTACTGGAAAGTTTTAAAGTTCTTCCTCCATTGCATGCAAATACACATCTAGTTAATCTTCATTGTCGATCATAGCTCCTCAGCCCAGGATGCACAAGTGCCTGCACAACTTTTTGTAACTTTTTGGTGATTTGTGTGCTGTTGTTGGGTTGATAGTGTGGTTAATACTTTTTTTCTATTTCAGAAGAAACATTATGTGTTGTCCCACAGCACAAACAAACATTACATCATTGCACCCCCAAATCAGGCCCTATGTAGCCCAATATGGGAATTATGCAACAGCATCTGATATTTCCAACCCACCATTCTGATCCAGAACGTATAACGTAGCCCATTCTCTGACACCTTTTCAGGGCCAAATTGAAACAAGTATTGTCTACATAAATGAACTAACATGGATTATTTTGCCTTTTATTTTATCCTCCTGTGCTCTGTACTGTATGTTTCTAGGCTGTGTAAAACAATCAGATAGGTGGGGTATCTAGAGTTTGTTTTTTTAGTTTGCTGAAAGGAAATAAACTATTTATCTGATGCGTGGACCACCCAGCCTGCTTTTGTTTAATTTCGCTGCAAATGATATTATTGGCATAGCAAATTGAGTGAGAATTAGAACCCTTTTAAATATTTATATGCATTTCTTCCCTCCTTTACCTTAATGACTGTGCACAAATCTCTGATGAGCAGATTGTTTTCTTGAAAAAATTGCATAGGGTACCCTTGGACTCAGTAGTTGTTTTGGATTCAGAGCAAAATAAGTATGAGAATATGAAGTGGAAGTAGATTATTTACCTTCCTATTACGAATATCTGTTTGTCCTTTACATCAGACAAGTCAGAAAATCTGCACTGTTTTAGTGGAATGGGCTCACTGACAATAGCTTTTTCGGTCAGGGGGTGAATGCTGCGGCTGAGACGGGACTGTGTGCTGCTTTAGTGAAGTGCCTGTATCTGTTTGTTGCCCTACCTCCAAGAGATGGGACGGAGGATGTCACGTGCTCATTCCAAGACGTTTTTATTCAGGTATGTTTAATATTTTTTAATCTGGTTATTTGTAGTAATTTGAGAAAAACATATAATAATAAAAGAATAATTTTCCCTTTTATGTATTTACATTCGTTTTAACTTTTTATTGCTGGATACTCCTTTGATGATTCCAAACAACTTAATCAGTAGTGTGTATTGTGGATGCGGTGTGTGCTGTGTTCTCAGGTGATCCTGCAGCTGTGCAGGCAGGTACGGTTTGTGGAGGAGCTGGTGGAGACACAGGAGCTGCAGTGTGTGATCATCGCGCTCACCTCCCTGTGGGACCAGTGCAGCTCCTCATGGCGGAGACAGGCCTCGCGCGTGCTTAGGGCTGTGTCAGCAGCCCAGGTGCCAAACACTGTCCCTGCACTGCAAGGTCAGCCCAGCTCTTCATATACATCCATGCATATTAACACACACGTACCACCTCCCACTTACCTGCGGTGGCCTCCTTCCTCCCCATTCAAATCTATTTAGGGACTGGGAGTTTTTGTCAGCCTACATGCTCTATTGTCTTAACGCCCACATGCTTTCACTTCCTCTGTCTTTGATAACTGATTATTTCTTTAGCTGATATTTTGTTTCACTCTGTGCCATTAGTTTGTAAATAAATACATTTTCTTTTGGACAGTTTTATGGTTCCGTCCAGCAACGGTCTCTTTTCAACATAAAGTTATTGGATCAAAACTTGCATATTTTCGTCCAAACTTAATTTAGCATTTATCAGTAGAGGGTTAGCAAAGTGTTGCATGCTATTTAAGATATCGGACTGTCACTAATCACATGCCTGTCTAGATTTGTTTTTCCGAGTGCTTTCACATGATGTTGGGGCTTCTCATTTGATTCACTCAACTGTTCCAGACCACTGATTATGTAAAGTTTGTTTATAGTCACGAATGTTTCCAGAGAAGCTTTTGCACTGGACCTTAATTTAGCACAAACGACTAATCTGATAGTTGGATTAGGGACATCATGTTATATTATGGGTCAAAGCAGGGTAGTTATTAGTGATAGTGATGGGTTAAAGCAAGGTCACTGAAGAAAAATGGTCATTTACACATGTAAAGATGTCAGTAAATATTAATATGTACACATGATTTGTCCTCTCTATAGCTAAGAACTGCATAAAGATCTGCATCCAGAATATGCTGAAAATGAGCGAGATTGTCCCGGGGCCAGTCATGGCTGAAGTGGCTGTAAGCGTGTTCAGCTTTGTGAAGGACTCTTACCCAGTCGACCCTGCACTTTTTGAGGAGTTTGAGAACAATGATGGCTACACAGTCCTCCAGGCCATTATGGCACGGTATCGCATCTACACAACTCATTTCCACTTATTTAAAGAGAAGCATTCCACAAAACTGTGAGATTCCTTGTCTAATTATTCTTCGTGGAGTAAAACAGATTCAGAGCTGCTGATTGAGTGTAATTTGAGTGTAATGTCCTTTGGGCTTGTCATCACCCCAGGAAACCCGCTCTGTGTTAAACAGTCTTGCTGAAAGTGAATCTGCTGGAATCTTTGGGACTTTCCTTTTCTGTTTGCTCTCACTTTCTCTTGTCAGTTTGTCTGCTTTCTTCTGTGTTTAATAATGAAGGACGCTGTAATGAAGTCAGTGGTAAATTGATCTCATTAGTGATCATGCCACCATTCCGTGACAAGCTGAGAATGGCCTTACTGTTCAAAGCAAGGCCACTTCGGGACAAGAATTCCCTCATCCGGCCCTTTTTATTTACACACTCATGGCAACTCTTGTGGGATTTTTTTTTCCTGGCTAAACATTATCTTGGAGTCTCTGACATCACATTAGGAGAACCTTTGAGCAGCTGTTTATTGCCCTTATAGTATTCAGCATTATTAATAGAATAATGGTTTGTTCATTTTTGGCCTTATACTGTGCATAAAGGAACTGTTCAGTGAAAAATTCATACACTCTTAACCCAATTGTTGTTCATCCAATGCATGTTTGTTGTTTTGTCCTGCAAGCTCATGTAGCGAACAAACAATGTAAACTTACAACCCCAAAACATTTTGTGTAATATTTGGACAGGATTTACATGGGCAATGTTGGGGTAATATAATTGTATGTCCTTGTATACAGGACAGTAAATGACTGTTTTACAAGGGATAAGAAATCTCCATAAAAAAGACAAATCGTTTTATTGGCTTCTGCAGTTCTGTCACATTTCTGTTGCTCACAAATAGAAAACATTTCCATTTAATTTAATCGTCATTTCTCCTACTCTGAACGTCTATGTCAGATGCCTTAGGTGAATGCAGTGTGATGTCATGAACTTTTTCAAATGTATATCCAACAGTAACACAGCTGCTTAAAGTACATCAAAAAGACTCTTTACATGTTTAATGTTCAATGTCATACATTTGAGGCTTGATTGAGGACACAAATCACAAGTAATGGCTTAAATGAATGCCTCCTTACTGCAGAAGAAACACAAAAACTCCCCTTTCACAGGGTGTGATGCAGTATTTACAGACATGCCAATTCCCACAAGATTAGCACAGCCTGGGATTATTCTTCATATTGTTGTATAATAGGTAAATCCAAACATTGTGGTTGCGATTGATACCAGCAATATTAGAAGTAAAGGGAAAGAAATACTGAGAATATTACTTTATAAACTGTATTTTAACTTCACAAAAAAGGAGAATAAACAGAAGTACCTGCTAATAAGACATTGTCACCTTTTCCTTCTTTTTTTCAGCTGTGAGGAGGAAACAGCAGCGGAGCACTTCTCTCCTGTGGAAGATCTTCTGGGCTTTATTGCCTCACTCACCTTGTTTGGAAAGGCAGAGTTAAAAGTGGCTCTGTGTGTGAACAACCCCCAGCCACCGGGCTTCAAATTCGACCCCGCCCTGACCAAAGGTACGGACGGATGCGCCGCAGATGCTGAACACTTCTCTGCATCTCCCCACCACCACCTCATGTTAACCACAAGGCAAAGGCAATTATGTCCAAGATGATGAAGTGTAGCCCTCCTCACTAACCCACTTAAGATGCCCTACATCCATTCTCCTCATCCGTACCAGAGTCCACCATTCATCACCAAGCAGAGCACCTCACTCCAGAGAGAGGCAAACATGGCCCTTTTATAGCTTGATTCCATTTGGCTCTGATGTGATTTTAATTAAGGGTGAAATTAAATTGCATTACTCTCCACTTATATATTTATTTACTCTAAACATCAGTGCATTTATGTCCAGGGAGCCAAGCAGTCTTTTTTTAATCTTTTGACAGGGTTATACACACATTTGATTGTGGATATGGGTCTCCATGATGCTTGCTCTCATTCACACATGCTGAATAACAAAGATTCAATCAATCTATGAGAGGGTAACTTGATTTAAATGCAGAGTTTACTGTATATGTGGGCCCCAAGGTGTGTATAATGTCATGGCACTCTCACCGTAGATGTAAATCACTATGCGACGTTGCCAGAATATCATTAGCGGCCACATATGATTTGAAAATTACAAAGATTTATAGGGAATATGTGCTATATTGTGCAATGTCCTCTCACACTTGACTGAATAAAATTGGGCAGCTTTGCATGATCTACTCTGCTTATTCGCTCTCAGATTTAATAACTGAACCCTAAAACTTTGTAATTTCATTCTGCAGGCTCTGCAGTGAAGAACCTCAAAGCTTTTCAAATCATCCAATCCACCTTCCTGCGTTCAGGCAGCGCACTGACCTGCAGTCAGATCCTGCGTACGGTGCAGACGATTTGGTCCTGGGACAAAGCCAACTTCTTTCTGCTAGAGTGGACACGGCAGTCTCTAGCTCAGCTGGCTGAGTATGTGTGGCAGAAGCCAGCGTCTGTCCACCGGCTCTTCTTTGAGCTGCTGGAGACCGTGGTCTTCCAGCTCTCCTACATCCCCCATGACACACTGAGGAAGGTGCAGGCCATGCTGAAGGAAGGCTCCTCGCAGGCTTTCAGTATGGCCGCGCTGGAGAGCTTCCATAGCCTGGTGATGCGCAGCGGCCTGCTGTCAGAAGTGCTGATTGATGGTGGTCTGATGGAGCTGTTATTGGTGGAACTCAGAAGGAGAGCCAAGATACTGAGGAAGGCCGGCATTACAGGTGGAGTCAATGCGTGCATTTATCCATGTAATGTGTGCATTAAAAAGGGTAGAAGTTTTTCCTCTGCATAGGATATGTACGTATAAATGGCTAGAAATGTCCATATGACTGTACTTTTTAAATCAGTGGTGCACATCTCTGGTCTACAGGTCTGTCATCTTGCAGTGTTTAGTTCCAACTAAGGCTATACTGTAACCCACGTGGCATTTCAGCTGCTTTAATTTTTCAAATGTGTCAATCATAATTCTTTTTTTCTTAAGTTTTTTCAAAGAGTTTGTTTACTCAATATTTAAAAAATCAGTCCTGAATCATACAAAATGCATTACAGGGGGTCCTTGGGCTACAACAACCTCGACATACGATGTTTGGAGTTTAAGACGCTAACTCTTTTTCGGCTTATACCATTAGCCTCGTACTTATGGACTAAGGGGGCAAACTAGTTTGGTTGCACACTGCAGTAACACAGCTTATGAATGAGGGAGTTTTCCTTTTTCTGTGG
The DNA here is from genome assembly GCA_037577145.1 of Brachypetersius gabonensis. Classification (NCBI taxonomy): domain Eukaryota; kingdom Metazoa; phylum Chordata; class Actinopteri; order Characiformes; family Alestidae; genus Brachypetersius; species Brachypetersius gabonensis. The sequence continues at coordinate 14,728,327 of JBBJLR010000153.1, forward strand.
CTTAGTTGGGTTTTTATTATTTTACAGGATAGGTTAGGATAGGTTAGTGGTAACAAAATTTGGGTTACATCAGGGACGTCACTAGGACGGAAAGACAAGGGTGACTTAGCGCCTAGGGTTGTAGGAAGGAATTAGCGTGTATAGAGGGCTGAAAACTTTTCACCAAACATTTCCTTTCACTTAAGGAAACAAGTTAAGTTAAGCAGTAAACAGTTATGAACCCTCATTGTATTGTTCTGTTGATCTGAGTACAAACGTCGCTACCAGAGAAATATTACTGAACGGGCTCCGGTTGCTACTCGCTAACAAGCAGCTACATGTAGCTTCGCCTGGGTCCTAATGTCCACCTGCTACCTACAGCGGCTTCAACAGCCAGTACATCATTTTAATTAAATAATGATAGCTAGACTTATTATTTTTCATTTCAATTCATGTTGTTTCTATTTGTAAAGTGCGTATCTACGCTCAGTGATATCTTGTATGAAATGTTTGGATATATAATTTAAAAATAGTATAATAATTACTATATATTTAGGGTGACTTGGGATCATTTTGAGGGGGCTTCAGACCAAAAAAAGCAGTTTTAGAAAAAAGTCACAGTTTAATTTGTTGAACAGTAGGTTAGAAAGTAAATATTACAATGAATAACTGAATAAATTATGTTTGTAAATGCTTAAATCCTCAGAGCTGATGTTTTCTTTTGCATACAGTGAATAAGGATGAGTTGAGAGTGGAGGACTGTGAGAGGCAGCTCACCACAAACATGCTGAATGTAGTTGCAGCTCTGGCATTAAGGTCCATCAGAAATACAGGTACACCAAAGTACTTTGGTTGTCTTAAGAGCATTTATGTTGTTGAATGCACAGGTGGAATTTTCCACCTGTGTTCTCAGGTCATAGTTGTAGATATGTGGAGACATGTGTGGATGCATAAACAAATACATAAACTAAGTAAAGAGAATAGTTATTGGTTTCTCTCTTGATGGTATCAGTGCTCATAAGGGATTTGGGGATGATTCCCTATATAAAGATCTTCCTGAATGATGAGCAGTTCCGCAGTCCGGCTCTGTGTATTCTGGAGCAGCTGTCTGAGATGAACCCAGAAGAATACATGAGTACTGCTATTGGAGCCCTCTGCTCCTCCACAGAGACTGAACTGCGACTCAAAATGGATCTTCTGAAGGTGTGTCTTTTTTCCTCCCTCTATTTCCTGCATTCCATCTTTGTTGATTCTTTACCTACTTGTCTTTCTTGTGTTATCTTTCTCTGACCATCATTTCCGCTATTCTCCCTCCTACCATTCTCCCTTTCATTTCTTTTTTTCACATTTACACTCTCATGTCTGCTAAAATGGGCCAGTGGTAAAGTGGGAGTGACTGTATCCTGAACTGAGCTCAAAGTTTGAGGCACTACCTCCAGATTCAGTTTTTATTTCTAATTTGAACGAATCATAACAAGTTTAAAGCATAATAGGTGTGTGAATTTATTATCCTAGCCATTAGGAGCCTGATCACATTACAGCCAAATTCAGATTGATTTGCTAATATTCATTTAGCCGTTAACTCGGGCACGATTCGATTAGGATCGCAGCCTGGTGGCATGACACGCTGAAAATTATGAGCAATATCAGATCAGTGAATGTGAAAGAAATGTAATTATATGTAACTAAATTAGGTATTTACTGTACATGTCCATTTTTTTAGATCCAAGTACAAGAATACTAACTTGCAGACTATTACACTGTAACTGGTTTAAGGTTGGTAGCAATTGGATTCACCCCGACCACTGTGTGAAATACGTCAAAGCTACTCTGATTGCTTCTATTGGTCCTAATTAGTTTTGGGCTTAATTTTCTGACACATTAGCTGTTTGATGCATTAGCGTGGTAAACAGAATAAAGGCTAAACCAATTTCTGCTAAGCCCCATGAAACTCAGACACCACTCCACAGACCCCTTTTTTTTAGAGTGATATATAATTCAGTGGTGCATTTTCTACAAACCTCCTGACCTGAAGAAACCTCAAAGTAATTAAACTATATTTCCCCATTTAAAAAATCTATTTCCTCATATCTCTCCCATACCCAGTCTATCCTGAAAGTGCTGGACAACCCAAACAGCTGGAATGCCTTCCGCACAGCAGGTGGCTTCAACGGTCTGTTGTCCATGATGGTGGACATGGAGGGGGCTCTACTGGAGCAGCCGTTGGGGGTGTGGGCTTCTCTCTGTCCTAGCAGCCTGATGGAGCTGCTCTTGCTTATCCTGCACACCATCACTCTGGCGGTCCACCTGCATCCTGTCAATGCCCACTTCTTCCACACCACTGGTCACTACGAGAAACTGGCTGAGGCTCTGCTGCAGCTGGGCTGCTTTTCCAGTGGGGTGCCAACGGAGTTAGATGTGTCTACTGATTCTCGCTCGAGCTGCAGGAGCTTCCGTCAATTTGCAGAGACAGCTGAAGGCTCCGGACCACCTCTTCCCACACCCCTGCAGGTAGGGGAGGGCAACATGGCAAATAAATAACATTGCAATAGTTGATACTTGATACATTAATATATTTATGTTTTCTGAATCATTGCATTTATTGTATCCGAGGTTACATGAATTTGAACATGCACATTTTATTGGTAAATTTAAAAAGTACTGGTTGATATTTAAATACTGTACTGCACTACAATGCAATTAAGCAGGACAAATTACACTCCTGTGCACTCCTGACATTGTTGTTAGAGTTTCTAACAATAGAGCAAGACTTTTAAATATCTGTGCCACCCGGAGGCTTTTAACCTTTTTTTTAATACAATGTTTCAGTATTGCTGTGTTTTTGAAAATACCTTGCATATATGATATTTTATCACTCAACCCCTACATGCAGCACTGTGTTAGACTGCTGAGCTTCCTGGAGCAGTTTAGTACCGGAGTTGGTGTTGCTGTGGACCTGTGCACTGGCCTGCAGGAGGGATCAGAGGTGGGAGAGAGTCCGCCGTCCTCCACTGGCCTCAAGGCGGGAGAGGAAGACTTTCAGGGACGGATAAGAAATGCAGCTCTTACTATCTCATCTGGATCCACAGAGTCTGGCAGGTGAGGGCTGTTGAATGGTTTAGGTATGCACAATGATATCAAAATCGTATCGGTATTGGCAGATATTTTCCTGGGGAAAAAAATCAGAATCAGACAGATATTTATTTTTGACTTATTAATTATACTAGTATCACGCTCTGGATGAGCTGTGACTCTGGATTATTTTCATTTGACCTCATTTTGAAATAAATATAGGAACTTAGAAATTAATATAAGTTGTATGCTAGTGATATTTTTCTTTTGTTTTAGCGTTGGCAGATGCAAATATATTGACCTACAAATCCCACATTGGTGCACCTTTAAATGATTTGGATGATGCACACACATTTTAGAAATTCTCATTGTCCTTTTGTTTTTTGTGTATTTGCAAAACTTTTTGAATGAAGCATAATGGGTTGCATGATCTGGACAAAATACTATAACTTAGTTGTTACATATTGAAATTGTGACATATTTTACAATATGCTAAAACATATTAGTGCATTCTTGTGATTAAAGATTATTCTGTATTCTTTTTGACAAAAATAATGTCTAATTGTTGCATCATGTGAAGTTGATGCATTTGAGGGACCTAAACGTACACAGATACTGTCACTGTTCAGGATACTTGTACAGAAAAGTAACAGTTTTTATAAGATGTATTTGCATTTGCACACTCCTGTAATGTCAGTAATTTCAAGCACCAGTGCTGGGATGATAATTAACAAACAATATAGAAGACACCAACTGTCAATGGTGCTTTGACAGTTATCCTTTCCTAACAGGGGCAACATGTTCTGTGACACTATTGTGGTGCCAGATGGCTAATGTCTGTATCAGCCTCTGATGACTTTATGCTCTCTTACAAGCCACTTAACCTCAGGGGCTGCCCAGGGGTTGCATCAACATGGCACTCATGTTTCCCCGACCCATCACAGACATCTTTCTCTCCTCAGGTTTTCCTGTGATCACATTATACAGCACCCTGGCGCGATTAGGGTCATCATGACTCTGCTACCTCATGTTTACTGTCCAAGTGATCCTCAGGTACATTAATAGATGTTACTAAAATGTCATGAGAAGAGATAACAATTGCATGTTCATGTCATAAACCAACTTGATTAACTTCAAATAACTAAAAACTGTCTTTTGTCTGTGTGTTCTGAAAGGGCCTTGGTGGAGTACTAACTCCAGCTCTGGTAGAATCCTAGTCTGCTAGCAGCTTTTAATTTCAAATCTAGACCCCCCTTTTTAGCACCATGTATGTCACTATGCCTAAGAGCATCTGCTGTAAATGTAATCTAAACTTAAGCTTGAAGAGCTTTGCAAGTGCTTGTCTGCTGCTGATTGACTACTAAGGTCCTGAACTGTGTTTCTGGTGTTTCTGGTCTATAGCTGTCTGCAGAGCTGCAGTTTACTGTGGCCCATCACATACAGTCTATGGTGAAGTCAGAGCAGAACAGACAGATCATGTGTGAGTCAGGCCTGTTGGTCACTCTGCTAACCAACTGCCGGCACATCCTCAGCAACAGTGCTCACTCACTGCATCTGCCTGTGGTGCGCATCCTGGAGAAACTGGCTTCTCAGTCCATAGACCACAAGTCCCTCAGGTTAGCCCAAACAAAAGATGATTTTTTTCCATACTGTTTGACTCTCCTGGTCATGTTGACTTGGTTTTACATGCATGTACATATTTTAAAAACATAATTGATTTGTGTTATTTGTGTTTTTTATACTTTCCTTCAGGCAGTTTCTGTGTTTAGGAGAGCCTCTCATGTGTAATGCTGAGGAGAATACTACTCCCCCCATCTCAGAGCATGGTCCACATCTCTATAATGGTAACATTTATCATTGTCCTCCCATTATAAGTCCTCTTACCTTCATTCAGAGACTTTTATTGCTAAAAATTATTACTTGTGACAAAGGTCAGCATTAAATATGCCTTTGCTGTTGTATGAGATTAGTTTAATAAACATTTTCTGTGCATTATCTCTGCTAGATTTGTCAAATTTCATTTTTTACAGGACAGTCCACTGACCAAGCAGACGATTGTGTAGAGACTAATAAGAGACGTTCCAAGAGGTCATTCAAAAGGAGCTTTAGCTTACTGAAGCCCTCTTCAAACAGTTGGACCCCAGTTCCCCTTCACCGCATTATCAGCCTTGTTTCAATGACTTCACCACGGAGCTTCCGTCCTCACAAAGTGTCTGTTTCTCCATCTTTTGTGGAATTTGACATGACTGACAGTGGATATGGGTGGGTTTCAGCAACTTCTTAAAAAGGCTTTGTTGGAGTCGTCTTGTCATAGTGGTTAATAATTAAATTACCCACACAAAGTGTTTCTGCATCACATAATATCACTGTTTATAAACAAATAATTGAGCAACAATCTAAGTTTTGTATTTGCACAAGCTCATAGAGCTCCCTCTGTAATTTCAGATGTCTCTTTTTGCCATCTCTTGCCACAGTAAAAGGGGTCAGTGCAGACTCCATCTCCACAGGAGGAATTGGCAATGGTGAGGAATGCATTATTAGCAAATATTTGTGCAAAATGTGATGTTGACTCTTTAGCTATAGCCATATTACTATTGTTTCTTCGGATTCTTGTCCAGTAATGACTAAGAATTGTGAAATTACTAATATGTTTCTAATCTATTTTGTAATTATAGGTCTTTGTTTGGCAATGTCAGTGATTGGCAAGTCATTTCTAGATGTCCTATGAGCTTAGAGTGCAGGGTTTTCTGGACCTCTGAGTCACTCTGTGTCAGCGCTGTCTTTGTTTCTCAGACTGCCGAGGTTTTCCTCCCTCTGCTGGCCTGTCTTTTTCCTGCTGGTTTCTGATCAGCAGGTTCAGCTCAGCCTGCGACTCCCACCCAGTGCGTCTGCTGACGGTGGTACGCCACATGTCCCGCGCTGAGCAGCAGTACAGCTGTCTGTCAGTCAGCATCTCTGCCTCTGATGGCTGCCTGGTCATCTCCACTGATGAGGAACCGTACCAGTTTCTAGGTGACTGTTCCTGCTTAAATAGCTTAGTTTTTGTGAACAAATAATAAAAATTGTGTTCTCACTATTTGTTTGTGTGTTTTATCCAATCCAACATGTTCTCAAACCCCAGAAAGACTAGATATCATCATAAATATTATGATGTCTTGAGTAGCTGCGGTTTTATGGGTTTTCTGTATCGGCCCTTTAAGCATCAATCAAAAGTTAAAACTGAAGTAAAATATCTTTCTACCGCAGACATAATGGAGCCTGAGGTACGGACTCCAACTACATTGCCAGTGACAGTGCGCTTCAAGTGCTCCAAACAACTGATGCCAGGTCAGTGGCATCACCTTGTAGTTGCAATGGCAAAAGACATCAAAAAAAGCTGCAAAGTGTCTGCTTATCTGAACGGAGAGGTGATCGGATCATCAAAGGTTGGTATATATGTTACACATGCATCTCTTCTTTGTGCTCTTTAATAGTTTATATATTTAAGAGCATACAGCACTTCTGTAATCTGTATGTCTGTCAATAGATGAGGTATATTCAGCCATTCCCGGGTCAGTGTATTGCGATGGATGCATCTGCAGTCATTGATGTGTGTGGAATTATTGGCACTCCTCCTATATGGAAACAACATGCAGCTCTGATCTGGCGCGTTGGTCCCACATACCTCTTTGAGGAAGTTCTAAGTGCTGATTCTGTGGAGATTATGTATGTACAGGGCACTAAGTACCTGGGCAGTTATCTGGCACTTCATGCACAAGGTGGGTAAACGGGAAGACAGTTCTGAAGTTCTGACTTATGAACTGTAACAGTTTGAACTTTTTTGCTTTTGGAATGTGCAGGTGTATACTTTCATTATGTGATCTTTGCATTATGTAGTACACTAATGTGTATGCTGTGGCACTTATTTCTTTTCAGATAGTGGAATAACAGAGTGTCCTTCAGTAAGGCTTGTTTCTCCAGAGAGACTTTCCTTTGGCATTAACCCAGGAGTGTCCACTGTCACGACAGTAGCAGAGATCAGAGAACAGTACAATGAGGTGGACAGTCGTCTTATAGCCAAGGAGGTGCCACAATTTCATCAGTTCTGGCTTATATGTTGTGTGTTAACATATTGTTTACTTGCCTGTAATGGACTGAATCAGTTACGTTGTTGTATTTGTTTCAAGATGGGCATCACCTCACGGGATAACACCACTCCTGTCTTCTTGGCCCAGAACATCAGTCAGCACCTCAGTGGCACTTCTAGAACTATAGGGGCAGCCTTGATTGGTCGTTTTGGTAAAAAAAATTACCCCACCATTAATATAATTATTGCTACTTGATGATTTTGACTCATCATATATTTTGCTTGTCAATCAAACAAATTCTTGCAGGGGTGAGGACATTTATGTCAAATAGTGCTGCCACAAGTTTCCAGTACATTGGTGGACCTGCAGTTGTCCTTAGCCTGGTTGCTATGGCATCAGATGACAGTTCGTTGTATGCCACTGTCAAAGTTCTGCTTTCTGTCTTGGACACAAATCCTGTGATGAGACGTGAAATGAAGCACATCAATGGTTATAAGGTATGTTCTTGGTGAGAGATGTTTTGATACATTTAAACATCTCAACAGAGTAAACTGCACAAGCTCTGTGGGCCATAAGTGCAAGAGAGAACTTCCATCTGTAAGAGATATTTTCATCTGTAAATATTATTTGTATTAGCTTCATCATAAGTTAACTCTTTGGGGCCACTTGTTTTTGTGTGCAGCTTTTTGCCTTCATCTTGAAGACCAAAGCACATTTGATAAGTAGCAGAATATTCCAACTGATTTTGGCCATAGTGGGCACCATGGAGATCGGAACAGGCTACGTGTATATTCATGACCTCTCTGCCCTCCAGGGCATCCTCTGTGACTTTGAGGTATTTTTGTGTTTGTCTGATTAACTTGAATGAACCTACTTTTAACATTGTATGTGACCATTGTCAATCTTTTAGTCTGTATCGGACTGTAGTCTGCTCACGGTTCATTTCTTTTATTTGTAGGTCTGGCAGAGGGCTCCAGAAAGTCTTGACTTCTCTGTTTTAAATCATTTTGCTGAAATCCTGAAATCTTCAAGGTACTTTATACTGATTTGTTTCCTCAGGGATTTGTGTAAGCATACATTGATTTGGATGTGAGAGTGCATTCCTGCTTCCTTTTTCCACTCATGCCAGATCTGTTCACAGGAAACGTGATGCAGCACAGTGTAGGCATAGCAGCTTTACACAGCACTTGACTTGTCATGCTCTCCATCATATGACTGATGTGCGAATCTTTTCCAGTGGTGATCCACGGAATGGTGAAGCCATGCACAGCCTTAATCTGATGATGAAGCTCCTCTTCCTGCTGCAGGACCCTGCTGTGACACACAGAAAAGTCACTGTCATCTGCACCATCATCACATACCTGCTGCAAGGGCACTTCAGCACCTCAGATATCCGCAGGCATGGAAAACCATTCTATTTGATGGCTTAATATTATTCATTTGTCTACATAAAATCCATTATCCGGCTATCCTATACTTGGATTTGAGTCATTTATGTAATATTTATGACCTTTAACTTTAAACATTAGCTGTTTCAGCTAATCAATTAATAGCTTGTTAAAAAACAGCTGTCTGGTGATCCACTTTATAATTGTAATTATATTGTGTAGCTTTTTGTGTGTCAGTAGTGACGAATAAAATGACATTATCTGGCAAACATACTAGACATTTGTTTGCAAAGAATATTGCAAAGAAGCTTTTGGTGCTAACTTGATATATAAACAAATGATTAATGCACATGTGTAGGCTCTAGGCGTATTCTGGGTTGCAGTACTTAATTATTACAATTGGCTAGACTTAGCTTTTTCAGCATACAAGGTTTAGGATAAAAAAATAGCTTGGTTAGGATCCAGAGGACTTAAGACAGAAGTGTCTAGATGGACTTTGGGATGACTCTGAGAAAGCCTGAAATTTCCATATGACATGCATGTGTAACTTATTTCATGTGCTGGATCTCTGTGTGATGCAGGTTGGGACTCTTCTTGGTTCATACCCTGCTGCCTCCAACTGTTAATGAGAACACTATCTTCCAGTGTATAGTTTCTGATGATCAGTCTCAAGGTAAGTGTAATACCATTGTAGGTACTCTTTAAATGTCATTTAAAATTTGTTTTTAGAGCGTTATTTTTCCTGGTATAAGAGTCAACATGTTTCTTTTGAGGCTTGATTAAAGATGAGTGAAGCTTTGCCTGAACTTCTGTCTAGCCCTGAGCCAAACACCTGCGAGAACCGTATGGATCAGAAACCAGCTGCTTGAGGTGCTATCCTCTCTAATCATATCCGACAGTCCTCTTCCTAACAAGTGAGTCTGTAGCGCAGGGGACTCCTTACCCAACACTTCCATACACATACTTAAAAGTAACACATTTTGACTCTCTAATGGTCCCATGTTTCTTGAATGGCAGTAACCAGGAAGAAGTATTCTTCACGCTGGGGTCAGATTGGTTCCTCCTCTTCTTACAGGGACACGTCCACTCCAGCACGGTGCTGTTGGCTCTTAGGCTGCTCGTCCATTTTCTATCAAATCGGAGCATACTGGCCAAGTTCAGAGAGGGCGTGTCATTAGGAACACTGCTGGAAGGCATGGAGACCCCCTTCAGAAGCATAGGTACAGTCTTGCATTGGGGTGATGGTGGCCTAGTGGGTAGGATACTTGCCTCTGGACCAAGAGGTCAGGGGTTTGAATCCTACCTTTAGCAAACCATCACTGGGTTTCTGAGCAGGACCCTTAACCCCAAGTTGCTCCAGGGAGACTGTCCCCTGTAGTTAAGTTATGGAAGTCATTTTGGCTAAAAGCATGTGCTAAATGCCGTAAATGTAAATGTTTGAACAGTAATAGCCTGTTCTTAGACCTGTGCATTAGAAAATATGTGAGCATTATGTTGAAACCCCATCTTTCATGACTCTGTCCTGGCAGCAGTCATGCAATGTAGATGTGGGATTATTTTAGTTTGTTCTGTTGATGTGTGCTGTTTTCCTCAGGTAACGTGGGCTCACGCTGTTGGTCTTATGAGTCGTTGAGCTGCACGTGTCCAGGCTTTACTGTGCTGCCCAGACTGCTGCTCAGCCATATCAACCTTCCTCAGATATATGGAGCTTTTGCTGCACTGCTGTTAGGAAAAGAAGACTTTCACATTCCTGATGGACAGGTGACTTTTAAACTAATGTGATTTTAATGCAGCAGAGAAGCAAAAGTATATAAGCACTCTATATACAATATTTGATGTTTCAGATAAGCTTAAAACCACATTATTTATATATTATTTAGTGACTCAAACATCTTGATTCCAGGTGGACCTTGACAGCTTACTCCAAAGTATGATTGAAAGCTCCACAAATAAACAAGGAATCCATCTCTGCACAGAGGCAGCCTGTGTCCTCATAGATCTGGTGAAGATGATCATTTGTAAGGTGAGAACGGTCATTTTATTGAGCAAGGTGTGTGTGAAATTTCATGTGTGTGTGTGTGTGTGTGTGTGTGTTTAATCCTTATAAGCTAAGTTATTGTTTTCATTTTGCTGTACTGTTACACAGCAAATGTAATTATATTTGAACATTTTTTTATTTGCATTCCTTTTACATTATGTATCAAATGATTGAGTTAATCTTTAACAAAAATATATGTTTATTGAAAATGTTAAGTCATGCGTATTTCTCCTTTGACTAATGAATTATTTTAAATATGGTTTGGTTATTGCCAGTGATAATGTCAACTTCTACAACTGTTACACTGTTCTACAATGTGCTTTTATTTCTTCAAAAAGCCTCTAAAAGGAAGTGAAGAAAGCTGGGAAGTTCAGTTCCCAGGCAGTGTGATGCAGTTCCTCTGCCTGGTCCACAGCCTCTTCCCCCGAGAACCTTTATGGGCCTCCACTGACTTCCTCAACTCTCTGGCCAGTGCAGTTTTCCCCACTGAAACCACTGAGGTGAGAAATGAGGGGACCATACCTTTCCATGCTGCTTGCATTGAAAATTACAGGCCTGCTTTGCAGCTTTTCATTCTCCTGAGAAATGTTACACAGTCAGATATGCAAACTGATCATGGGTGTTCCTTCTTTGTATGAAGGGCCCCACAGGCCTCCAGTGTTGTGGTGAGGATGGGGCTACAGGGGAGTTCCCAGCGGCCCGCCTCTCTCACCCTGCTAGGAAGCAGGTGTGTGACTTCATTCGCATATTGCTGATGGACAGCCTCATAAACATCCCGGTAAAAAAACAGCATCACCCCTTCATCCAGCTGCTGGAGGTGAGGAGAGACAGCATCTACTATGACCATATGGACATGTGTAATTACAATACAATTTAAAGACACGTATAAGTGTTTTAAATAATTGCTAAATTGGGGCAAGATTATTGATGAATAATGTTCTTATGATCACCAGCATTTACTTAACTAAAGCTGCCTTTCAGATTAGAGCTAATGGTTTCTCAGTTTACGTTCTGTCATTGCTTTTATGTCTGCATGTCTGAGATTTTCTGCTTATGAGAACTGTTGAAAAAATAGCAAGAATGTTTTAACAGAAATATATTGGCCCAACAAAAAGTTTTTATTGGATTCAAATCCAATTAAAATACTTCTGTTTATACACCCAAGTGTGGTATCAAATGAAAGAATCTGCAGAGAAATAATTCATGTAAAATTACAGCATGCCTTTATTGTCATAGATGTATAGATGTTATAGTGCTAATTCATGGTAGGGTGTACATTTTATATGAATCATGTAATGTTTCCACATTAGTAACCATGTAATCATCTGCTAATGGTTTGGTATGGAAAAAAAAAATTGTTGGAGTGTATAAAATCTTTTGTCCATAAGGTGCCACTCTTTGCCTAGTTTTTGAGCGATGTGCATCCAAAGCCCATCTGCTTCTTGTTTGGAAAGCCAGCTCACATTAAATATGATTATATGCAGCAGGTAATGTACCAAAATGTTAAACTGTGTGTGTTTGTGTTAATCCTGTACCGATGTTTTCAGTTCTCTCCAGAAGGTGTGTGTCAGGAGCAGAAGCAGAGCTTTCAGAGCGAGCTGCTGGAGTTTCTAATGGACATCATTCATATGACTGGGCAAGAGGAGGGTCAGTCTACACACGTGGCCAGAGATGGTAAAGTAAATGTACTCAAGTGATGTGGCTTTTGTGTTTTCTGAATTCGCACAAAAAACCCAGATGTTAAATAAAAATAATATTAATATATTTATCACAGCGCAACTATTCCAGTTCTTTGTTTGTATCTTATAATCTATAATATAATTCTTGTCTTTGCCCTGGATTGCTGCTCTTAAAGCAGTAAACTTCTTTATTTTGGTTTAATAGGTTTATTTTTTTATTTTTCCTTCTAGATCCAAGTCAATCCAAATCCAGGCCAGAGGGGAAGGTTGCCATACTGATTGAGAATGTGGCTTTCTTCAGTAAGATGCTGGTGGAGAAGCTCTACACTGGCATGTTCGTAGTGGATCCAGAAAACCTGCTGATCTTTGCAGCCGAGCAGATAGTTCTGGTGCGTAAATGTAGCCAGAAAAGGATCTGGCTTCTGATATTTGCAGACAGCACTTACGTTTCTGTGACGGCTTCTTGTGTGTGTGGCAGGCGTTGGAGAAGGGGCAGACTCAGCGGGAGTCCACAGTCAGTGTTCTGTACAAAAGTACGAACAGGGCCGTCCTCTACTTCCTGTCACGGCCCAGGCAGACCCCAGCCGAGCAACAGCTCATCCTCAGGACCCTCACTGTGCTGCAGCAGCACTGGGATGTCATCATGGCCACCTACAATGCCAATGTCAACTTCATCAGCTGTTTGCTCCACTGCCTGCTCCTGATCCGCTCAGGAAGGTATCATATTTTTCATTTTAGTATAATCAAACACAGTTCTGTTTTACAGGGGTATTAAGTTCTGGCACTGGAGAGCTAGTGTCCACCACAGGTTAATGATTGGAATTAGAACATTAGAATCAGTTTAAATTATAATAGTATTCAATAAATTATGCTATCATTATTAAGCCAACATATAATTGTCAGGCTATTGTCAGGCTCTTATAAGCTTGATGTTATTGATATTTGTATTTTGTGATATATTCCACTATTGTGTCGGCACTTCACAAAATGTGTACAAGTATGTTTTAATAAGTCTAAATAGTAAATATCAAAACTTTATTTATTTAATGTTTCATGATTGATCCAATTATTTTCAAAGATCTAATTGTTGTGAGGTCAAGGATTGCACAGAAATCTAAGGAAGATTATTAATGCCACTCTATATGCTTTTTATCTGGCATGCACAGCTTCCCTCAGGGTTTTGGTTGTGAAATGCACAAGAAGCCATCCAAGAAAATCTGGCAACATCTTTTCCCGCACAAGAATAGCCGATCAATGACCCCGGTAGTAATCCCTGATTCAGCCGAGGGTGAGTCAATTATCTTCTTCACAGATGCTGACCAAATGACCAGAATGTGACGATATTTATGATTTTTGTCTGTTTTGTTTTGTTTTGCTGTGTGCAGTGGAGTACGAGCTGATGAGGCTGGTGGAGAGCACGTGGAGTAAGGTGATGCTGGAGAGGAGACAGTCACTGGAGGAGGCCTTTAAGATTGACCTGTCAGCCAAGCAGGGAGGCAGGGAAGTCCCAGTCTCCATGACTGATGTGAGCCCCCTGTGGGAAGAAACTGCCGTGAAATCATGGCAGGCTTTCATTGGTCAGTCCCTCTCATTTATGTACATCTGTCTCCTTTTTTAACCTCCTGGCTTCTATTACCATGCTGGTGCTATGAAAAAACCTCATTTATGTATCAATCAGTCACTTAGGTACATGGTTTGATGACTGGGATAAGCCCATATTACTCTCCTTAGACTCTCAGAAGAAAAAGATGAATAATGACCAGAGGAAGGCAGGTCTTCTTAGCAGTACACAGCACTCACCTCAGAGGAGAGCTGGGAAGAACTCGAGCTCCAGCCTCAAGGTAGGAGACACCACTATTGAGTTTGGATTTTCCCATATTGGCCCCTTGTGTAATCTGTATAGCAGGATAGCGGAAACGGATGATTAAATGAAGCTGTTTCACAGGTGCTTATCCTGACCACAGTGCCCTGCCACCCTCCCAAAGTCACCACACCCAGCAGCCTCACCTACCCTGTGGCACTGTCTCAATCCGTCTTCTAAATCAATTTGGATCATTACAGCTGAGTACACCTCAGTGGGCAATGTAATTGATATTTGTTCATTTTTTTCCACGGGAACACTTGGTAGAACATTGCGCTTGCCGGTGAAGGTTAAAGACGCTGTTATTGTTGTTTTTCCCCCTGAAACTCGGCCCACATCATTAGTTCCCACTGTTGAAGACGTTGCCATCTGGAAAAGGATGCACAGAGATATTACTCAGGCACGAGGCATGAAATTACCGTTTCTGTGCAACTGCTGCTGTCTTCGTCTCCGCCTCAAAAACAGGGGGCGGTAATTATAGCCAGTTGCAATCTGATGAAAACATTATTCATTTTGGGTTATTCTTTATCATATCAACCCTTGACAGCCTATCAACTGCTTTGATGAATTGTTCCCCTCAAAAAGGTATTGGGAAGAATTTTGTGAAAAAGTCATCTCATTTTTGGAGAGTCCGTGTCATTCTAATAATGAAAGAGGAAACAGACGATGCAGTAATATAATCGTCAATACTTTGGGATTTAGTGACAACTATATAAAATATTAACCGGTAAATTTAGTTGAATTAAATATGCTTCAAACCCGTATTAAAGTATAGCTTTTAACATTGCTTTCATTCACTTACAATTCTTTTTTTTTTTTACTTCATATGAAGCATTTCACTTTATTAATGTTATACTTTAGTTTGAAATCCCTATTAAGAATGTGTCCCTGAAATGACCAGTCATTTCCCCATAGCACGAATCCCAGTAAACTCATCCCGCATTCTGCAGCACAAACTTTTCCCTGGATTCATTTCAGAAATATACTGTCAGCATAATTATATCTTTATCTTCCTAACAGAAAGATAATTAACATGGCTAATGATCAAGTTAAGTTTATTACACATTCACCAATGGCTTAGAATGAAGTTGACATTATGTTATGTTATCATCAAAGGTAGTGTTTTCTCTGGAAAGTAATTAAAATGTAAATCAGTGTGATGATAATTGCAGAGGGGATGCTATTTAATGTGGCACGTTTAAGAGGCCAATGAGTTTTCCTGTTTGGTAAATAGGGTAATTAATGCTATATATTACTTATGATTCTCTAAATAAAGGAATAAGATTACGAGATGATTCAGTGTTTATCCGTGGAAACGGGTTCGTAATTGCTCCCGTAAATTTCTCTTTGTAACACTTCCTAATCCTCCCATCCATTTGGCAAGCACAAATGCATCATTTTTCCTCTCCTAGTTTTGCGACTAGTAATTTGAGAAGTTTAAAAGTTTGAGACTTTATTGCTCCTCACTCCTGCTATTTAGAGATTTGGTCAGACATTTTCTAATTTACTGTGATGTAATTGGCAACTTTTTTTTTCAATGAATCTCATAACTGTAGATCATTTGGGCTTGTACATTCAGATAAATTGAACTGCTTCATAGTGCTGCTTTTGAGTTTTGGAAATGCCTGGAGGAAAATCCAGGTCTGTAAACTGTACCTGCTGAATCAGTGTTTTTCATCATGGAGATGACCATAATTCCAGCATGATTTTTGCACGATTATTTCATTTGTTCTTTGGGGAGACAGTATTGAGTAGTTTTCTTTTTTAGATGGTCCATATTCACTTGTGCCTGAAGCACTATCGTGCTGTAGCAGCTTTGCCTAACAGATGCATCAGTGAAGCGCCTGCCGAGCGGAGCAGGACGCGGTGTTCAGTATCAGTCTCTGAGGCAGACTTTACAGCCGAGTCCTGTAGTTCCCTGACTCGCTTTAAGAGGATACCACTGTGATGATTAGCTTAATGACTCTTTAAGTAAATATTAGAACAAGCACATTGGTAGTGTGGTACACAGGCCTCCTAAAGGGCTAATGCCAATCAGTGTAATAAATCAGCTGGGCACAAACTGTGGCTCATGGCCAACAGCCACCTCACACTGTGCTGATATTATACTATAACTTAATTACTACACACTGAGAACTATTGCATTTGGAGCCTGGCTTATTGTAGGGTTCAATAGCCACTAGCTTGTTTGCCAGATAAATGCACTTTATGAAATGGAATTAGAACTGTATGCACATATAATGGCTGCCTTAATGTTTGCTTTACAAAGGCCAATCAAATTCTCACTTTGTTCTCTTAATGTGTCTCTCAAAGACATTTTTGGCAGACATTGAAGTCCACAGGAAGATGGGTGAAGAAATGTTCGAGCACTTGCTGAAGAATCATGTTCAGGTATTTCATTTATTGAAAAAATAATGCAACACTTGCCATAACCATTTGAAAAAGTCAATTTAATAACTGCTTGTGCTACCTTTACCAGGAACAGCTCCAGTATTATAACTAGAGATCTGTTTTAAACGTTGCTGTAGAGAAATTCTTCTTTGAATTGCTTTAATTTAGCCTTACAGAGGGGGACTTTGAACTACCTAATTAACAAATATAATACAATGCAGCCCTAGAACTGTACTGCTATGTATTAATATGATGTTTGGAAATGAGTGATAGACATGTGGTAGTGATAGACATGTGGGATGAATGTGTT
Organism: Brachypetersius gabonensis; assembly: GCA_037577145.1. Lineage (NCBI taxonomy): Eukaryota > Metazoa > Chordata > Actinopteri > Characiformes > Alestidae > Brachypetersius > Brachypetersius gabonensis. The sequence continues at coordinate 14,745,112 of JBBJLR010000153.1, forward strand.
AAAACTGTGTTGCTGCTCAATTTTAATGGTGATTTAGGAGGTGCTGTGTTGTGCTGTGTAGATCCTTCACTGTGAGAATGAGCAAATGGCTGTTCAGTGGCTGAGGATAGAAGAGGATTTGCTTCGTGAACGGGGCCTGTTTGGCCCTGGTCCTGGGATCTTCATCAACCGAGGTTGGGTTCAGGATGCAGCAGAGGGGCCCAACCGGACAAGACCCCGCATCCGCAGGAAAGCTTTGCGGCGCTCAAAAAAGGTCAGCTATTCTCAGACAGCAGCAGTTGTTGACCTGCTGTTTATTGTGTTATATATCAGAGGCTGTGATGTATACATCATGGTTTTCCTGTTACAGATACCATCCCTAACATCAGGACTGTATATGAATATGAAAAGCAGCCTTGTAGAAGAAAGCAGAGGTGTGGCAGAACCCCCGAGTGCAGAATCAGGTAATGCAGATTTGTCAGTATGCTTTTGAGAATATTTTATAAAGAATGTGTTTGTTTGGAAAATGTATGCAAAGAAAACATGTCTATTTATACTCTCAAACCCATGAAACATAGCGTTGATTTGTGGTTTACATATAAATATAAAGAACGGATATGTTTAGGGTTCCGCTTAGAAAATAAATGAATATCCCCAAAACCTCAACGTTTTCAAAAGACCAGTTTCCAAAATTTGTTTCTGTTCAGGTTTTCTTAGAACTTCTGTACATGGCAATTTTGCTCTCTCTTTATGCCACAAGTTAATTTTGTTACTGCGACTGTTTAAAACCTTTAGTTTAATTGACTATCATGTATTTTGCCTTATTCTAAAAGCAGCTTGGGACGACAAACTCCTAGTTTTGTAACATCAACAGTTAGTGGAAAATGGGTGCTGTCTTAAGATGTTTTGGCTGCTTATACAAGGCAGACACTTGAAACTTTTAACAGTGTTTACATACTACATCAAACATTTTTATTTAAAAATGGGGGGGAATACAGTCTTCCGTGGAATGGGTTCTTTTCATATTATTTATTATATTATAGTATTAAAACACTAGCTGAGTCAATACAGAACCAATAGGCCACATTGTCCAAGATTACTTGGAATAACTTACTTGTTTTTTTTACATAGTAAATAGTAAGGATTCTATTTCGGGTTTATAACGAAAGCAATGCAATATTATAGGATATGCATGACCCCTGACAAGGCGTTAAGAGAGATGTGTGTCTGTTAGACCTCAGAATCCTGTGTGAGCCAGGCCGAGAGGCTGAAGAGGAGCCTGGGTCAAACTGTGAGCGGCTGACATTTTTCCCCACGCTGACCGAGGCTTCCATCTCTGTGGAGGATTTCTCAGAGCAGTGCACAGAGACTCAGCTCATTCTGCAGCAGCTGGTCCCCAATGAGGAGGTGAGAGCACCCAGCAGGGGCCAAGGGTGACCTCAGATTGACTTTAGTCCTAACCCAACCTATGATTAGTAGCTTGTAATGCTCCATTGTCTGGCTGTCCGTTGTAGCATATGAGTATAGCTTCATTATTGCAGGGTGAAGACCTGGTGTGTGAACTGACAGACCTCTTCAGAGTAAACTGGGTTGCGAGCTCCTGACAGAAGTATTAATAAGGAGCAGTAGGGGGTGATGTCAGCTGTCGTGTATTAATTCTGAAGGTTGCGAGTCCCGCTGTGCTGTTTGTCCGATGAATGGATCTCCGCATGCTTATTAATCCGCATGCATGGTTAACGACTTCTTGTCCAAACTTGATCAGAGAAAAGTTGTTGTCAGCACTGACAGGCAGGGAATAGAAAGAAACACACAAATGTATTTATTAAGGAAATATGACATCATCTGGTGCCGACTTGTGTATCTCTTCTGTTGAAAATCAGTTTGGAAAATGTATGTAAACTTCATCCACTCCGACAATTTGCAACTGAAACTGTGTGTTTAAGCTGTTAAGTGAAGTTTCTTATGTAACACTCTAGAACTGCAGTGACATTAAATAAGCGAGCTGAGTCACATGTTCTCATCAGTATGACATCCTCAAGAGTTTTTGAAAAGGGAATCTGCTCTGATTGAGACTGGGGGCCCACCAGGTGTACCACACATTGGACCAAGGCTTTAATCAATTAGTGTTTTGCTATTGTGTGTATGTCATTGATTAATTCTAGTAATAAACAGTGGGGCCCTCTCCGTGGTGCTGTGGGGGTGCTGGCATGGAGAGGAGCCTCTGATTTGATTTGTATTAATTGTGGAGAGGCTGTCGGTGCAGCCGGGCCCCATATGTTTTGGAGACGTGGGTCCCAAGGGCCTGGAGCTGTAGAGCCAGGGCCGGGGCCAGGTGCAGACACATGGTGTGAAATGAAGGGAGACAATAAAATTAGCCGTGCATAATTGCGGGGTTTTGTTAGGACACTGCCTGCGGTGCTCCGGCCTTTTTCCCAAACAGGCCAGTCATCCGTGTTCTGGGTTCTGTTGCTTTGTTCTGCCACCATGTTGTTTAGATAATGAAGTGGTAACAGTGATCAATCAGGGAGAGGGCTGTACCTCTTTGACATTCTAGCTCCAGAGCAACGGGTTAGAAACATGTGCTGCAGGCTATGTACCTATCAGTTAAACAGCTCGCTTAACATAGAGGTATTCAGCTTTGTTCATTTATCCGTGTTCTCACGGCTTTCTCAGATCAAAAAAAGTACTTTTACTGCTTTTTAATTGCAAGGGTCCATATCAACTCTTGTAATTTCATAACTTAAATAATAGCTTCAATATAGTTTAAGGTAGAAGAGTTTTATTGCTTTTACTGCTTTTTAATTGCAAGGGTCCATATCCACTCTTGTAATTTAATAACTTAATTAATAGTTTCATAATAGTTTAAGGTATAACATTTGCTGAATAATAAATCTTAATATTAAAAAATGAAATAATTAACCAATGCTTTAGCGGATCAGTTCACTACTTAAACAATGTGATTTTAAACTCACAAGTTCATTTACATTAAAAGCACTTGAAACTATGTTGAAAAGTAAAGGTTTTGAAAAGATTGGCTTGGGTGTAATGGTTCTAGGAAAACATTTAAATATTTGGTACAGAACCTTTGTGTGTAGGTTCTTTGCAAGTAACCACAAATGGTACATTTATCACTTTGCTCCATTTATGACTTTTCAACTTTATTTTTATGAAATTATTTAAAACAATTCTTATTCCTCTCCAGGTCAAAGCCAAGCAGTGCGTGGTTGTAGTCAGTGGCCATATGTTGACAGAGGGGGTGCTGTTGTTCGGAAAGACAGATCTGTACATCTGTGAAGGCTTCACCCTTACTTCCAGTGGAGATGTATGTTGTGGGATCCACCATGCCACCAGGTAACATCTCTGTTGTCTTCCTGTTTCACCTTAACTCTATTCTTGTACTTTTCCTTTGAGAACCATTTTGGCCCTTAAATAATTTTTTTGGCCCTTAACTCAATGTTGTTGTTTTTTTCAATTTACTGTTTCTTATGATATCTGTGATGACTGTTGTGTGTGTGTGTGTGTGTGTGTGTGTGTGTTCCAGTGTGAGGGACTCATTCATTTGTGACATGCTGAAGAAGGAACAGAGCTCAGCAAGCCCAGGCTGCAGGCGCTGGCTATATGAGGACATTAAGGATGCTCATTTTATGCGTTTCCGTCTTGAGGTGAGCCTTTAGCAATGCCACATTACTAAACTACTGAGGTCAAACCAATTCATACTTTTCTGTCACATCACACATTGGTATCAAGAAATGAAACAATGCCACCCTTTTCCAACGCTAATACAGATACTGATACTGAGAAGTGACTGACACTGATTTCACATCTATAAGTATCATGCTCAATCTGTTCAAACACAACCAGTGCCCAACAGGAAAAAAATACACTTTTTTTACACTTGACATTTCAAACAGCAGGTTGATTTATTCAACTCACATTCAGATGCAAAATCAGACTATATAAAGGAAATGGAAATTAAATATTTGCTACTCATATTAGGCTATATGTTACATATAAGCTACTGTTGGGATCATGTGACCTAGTGTGAAAGCTAAAGACAAAACATAATATGTTGCAAAATAAAACAGATTTGTTACAGAGTTGGTTGTGGTTTGTTATATTCCTCCATTATCTGGTTCAATATCTACTTTGGGTTTTTAACCCATAATTAGGTGAACACCATGTTTAGCTCCTTTTTTTTGAATTAATCATTCCATGTACATAAGTACCTATGCTGTACAAATCCATGCTGTTCTGTTATAAGGTTATTTGTCGTTTTCTGTTTCATGTAGGAGAATGCAATTGAGATCCTAATGAGGAATGGGTCTTCGGTATTTCTGGTGTTCGTGAACAAAGACCACATTGGGGCTTTTAAGAGGTAAAAACAAGGAATGCAGATGCTGGTTGATGGGTAGCTGGGGTTAGCCAGGGTAGAACCAGACTGATCTTTTTTCTCTTTCTCTAGGTTGTGCTGTGTAGTGCCTTCATTAAAAGGAAGAGGGGTGACCGAGGCTATGCATAATGTCAGGTAAATGTTTCTGTGCTGCTCTGGCTCTCTCCCCAAAAACTCTACCTTAGAAACAATGCGGCTACTGAACACTGACAGCCAAAGACAGACTGTAATGAGACACCTACTGTCTAAATGCTTCTGGGAAAGGCATTGTGCGCATACTGTGAGTGATTGACAGGAAAACTCTAAATCCCACAAACAACATGCCAAGACATTTCAATAGCTGTTGCCTGCAGTATGAAAACTGAATTTTACATTACATTTACACTACTTTACACTACTTTTACACCACATTTACACTACTTTACAGCATCAACACAGCCTAATATTGTGTAGAAGTGGCCTCATAGATTGGACAAGTTTGTTCAGCACATCCTACTGATGCCTGATCAGATTGTGATCTGGGGAACCAGCCAAGTCAACACTTAGCCTGTTACAACACAAAGTCCATGAATGCTGTAATGAACATGACATACACATGACATGAACATGGCAGTGTTATCATGCTGAAAGAGTCCACTACAATTAGGGGAAAACAATGTGTGGTACATGTCAAAGTACCATGCACATGAGTGCCAGTGTCCAAGGATTTTCAGCAGAACATCACAGCTTGCCTTCTTCCCATAATACATCTCTCTTCACCAAGTAAGCAACAGAAACACATCCAAAACGTGATTCACCAGGCCATCACCTTCTTCCATTCCTCTGTGGTCCTTCTTTGATGGTCATGTGCATATTGTATGCACTTTGTGCCTGTTGGGGGCAGAGGTCAGTATGGGCACTCTGCCTCATTTGTGGTAAGCTGTGAGTAAGCATTAACTTTTGCAACAGTTTGTGATTCAATAGATCAACTATGGGATCAATGAGCCTTATGCACTGATAACAGTGCCACTAGCTGGCCTTCCTTGGACCACGTCTGGTAGGTACTGACCACTTCATACCAGGAACACCCCATCTAGTGTTTGCCGATGCTGTGACCCAGTCACCAGTCATCACAATTTGGCTCTCTTCGGAGTTCCTCAAATCCATATGATTGCGTATTTTTCCTGCTTCCAATACATCGACTTCAGAAACTGAGTGTTCACTGTTCGGTGTGTGTGTGTGTAATTATCTGTTGCTATCACATTGTTTTCCATTTTGATTTCTTCTTTTTTTTGTTTTGAAATTTTGGCCAGCGGGATTGAAACTACCATTCTGCTTGTCCTGCTCCTGGGATTTAAATGTGTACCCATTAGGTTTAAAACCAAACTAGATTACTTTGGTAAATATGACTGGTGCTGTCAACAGTGTAGTTATTAGTGTTTTTATACTGCAGTCAAACTTGGGGTTTTTTTGTTTCATGAAAAATATTATGTTTGAATTATTGTGCCATAACATCTGTATTTAAAAATACACATGAATGATGACTTGAAGAGGCTGAGCAGGCCTTTTTCCAAGTGAGACACTGGTTTATCGCCACAGTTCCTGATTGCTCTGTGCCACTGAGTTTGGCGTGATCAGTCCTGAAAAATTACCTCTCCTCTGAGATGGATCAGAAAGACTCTTATGTTTCCATCGCTGTCTTTCCTCCCTACATTTCTCCAGACAAAGCTTACACAGATCGCCCTCTTTCACCAAATATAGCTCCTTGCTTGCTTTGATGTCTTTGGAGTCTCCCTGAGCATAGGCTATGGGGTTGCGTTTTGTGTTGATTTTCTTCAGGTTGGGCAACTCGCGAATGCATTCGGGAAGCGCAGTGAGTTGGTTATCAAACAGGCCCAGCTCTCTCAGGTTGCTCAGAGCGGCCATGGTTGGTGGAAGAGCAGTCAGCCGGTTCATGCCCAGATTGAGCGTCTGCAGGTTCCTCAGGTTGCCTATGTCCGCAGGTAAACCAGTGGAGCTCAGGATGTTGTTACACAGATTCAGGTGACAGAGGGCCTCCAGCTGTCCAATGCTCCTGGGCAGCTGCTCGATGTAGTTGCTGTGGAGGTCCAGGCAGCGGACAGTAGTGAGCTGCCCAATAAAGTCTGGTATCTTCTTTAGCTGATTACGACTCAGGTCCAACTCTTCAATTTCTCTCAGTTTCAAAAGGCATTTGGGAAAAGTATCGATGCCCATGTTGCTCAGATCTAGTCGCCGTTTACCCTCAGGAGTCATCCTGAGGGCATTCCTGGCCGCTTTAAGGGTGATCTTTTTGCCCTTTGGTCCACCCTTCTTTCCCTTAGCCATGGTGCTGTGTGAAAACAGATTAATGGTTAAGCCGTTTTCACACCAGTGCCAACTTGATTAAGTCTTAACTTGATCTGTGTAATTATTATCTCAGGACCTAATATCTTTAACTAAACATGCACAACTTAATGACAAAACAATTCAGTTATTTACATAGGAGTGGTGGTATCGTGTAGGCCCTGAAGCACAATAGAGGAAAATGTGAGGTCTTTTGGGGAATGAGCTGGGTGTGTTGTTTACACTCCAGCTCACTCACCCATCTCACCCTAAAGGGATCTCCTAAGATCACACTGCGCTCTAATTGAGGATATACCAGATAACAATGAGGACAAGAGCAATGAATGTAAATTCTGAGAAAAACAAATGACTGTTGCTGGTGAGGGTTGGGCTGCTTGCGTTACAGCTGATTGATCCAGAGCGCTTTCGCAGGCTGTACGATTGTGAGCACGGAGTCAAATCAGTGCTTTGATAAATGACACTCGGGGAAGTGATTTAAAACCTGCACACCTCACACGTCCCTATTAAAAAAGAAGAGTGGCTGCATTGTAAGCCCTTCGGGCCCTTTCACGACTCATTAATCATATTCAAGTGCATATAGATACAAGGCTAATATGGTTTAGATTGTTTCCATTACACTTTTTTGTGTAAACCCTTCGCATCCAAACATGCAATTATAGAAGGCTGACCAATGGGATGATCCATCCTCATACATTGTTTTTTTAAAGAATCCAAATACTGGGAGTCACTTAATACTATGTGTAGGACATAATACTTCTCATCACTGCATTATAGGACTTCATTTATGTGTCACTTCTTATACTATAGGATCGCCTATATGCTAGTGATTTATTTATTTCAATCATGAAATTATATTCTGGTATTTTTATGTTGTCCTCTATTTCTTTTTCTCTTTCTTGCTATTTTGGTTAAAAAAAGAGGATATATATTTTCCCTATCCCAAGATCTGACTGTGAATACCAAAATATTACACATGTTCACATATATCTTGAACCATTATTTTGATCCAGTATCTTGTCTTTAAAATCACAATGTCAGATTGTAAAAATTGTTAAATTGTGATTGTCAAAAGTTAGTTGTTATTCAAAACTAAAAATTATTTATCCCATTTTACTCACCAACTTCATATGGCAGTTCTGTATAAACAGTCAGGATTGTGGTGTGGTCACTGGTTACTTAATCCTTGGTAGAATCAAAGAAAGGTAGCCATTCTTGTCCAGAATTCTTTCACCCCTGTGCAAAAGCAGAAGATCTTCCAAAAGTTGACCTTATACTTGAATATTAAAGAGGCTTTACATGTCCAGCTGAACTAGTGTACGGAGAATCTTTAGACAAACTGAAACTCTTCACCCAGCCATGTCAGATAGGGCTAAAAGAAGCTTTGTCCTGTTTTAACTTTGTTGCTTAGCAACGCAGGCCCGAGGTGCGGCACATTTATTGTACTTTGGACCTCCCCCAAAACAAAACAAGGCAATTTGCATTTAAATGCTTTTTAAAATATGCTTAATACATCCCAGCATATCTCAACTAAGGGGTGAGATCTCATTTTAATTACATTTCTTTAAAACTTTTTTTTTAAAGATATCTACAAATAGTTCAAAATGAATGTTTATATGCATTGCTTGAGCTGTTAAAAAAATACATTCTGTAAATAATTCTGTAATTATGCTTTACCTACTTTCATGTGCATTACGAATACAAAATCAGTGCATCAGTGCAATTAAAACCAGTGTTGATCATTAATGGCAGTTTGTGTCTCTGTAAACTCTCAATAGTTGACTGTTACTGTAAAAACCCATAGATGGCACCATTTCCTGCTGCATGGCAGAATTTTATTGAAGATGTGGAAGCCTACCTTTCCCAGAGCACGAAAGCATGTTTTCTTCGAGTCTCCTCTGTGTGCTCATGGGGAGCAGCTTCTTAACACTGAACACTGAGTGTCTTGCTGTTCTGGACACTGTTGCCATGCAACTACAATACAATCCTAATGATGTCACCCATTAAAGCCAAATCCCAAATGTTTCAAGCTGAGGATCACAACTCCGTGATTCACAAGCATATAAAACACTTTTTTAACTTGTACATTTTATTGGGTATTTTTTTTTTTTTTTTTCCAGAAAGACAACAGCACCTGAGAAGATTGCTCTTACTAAATGGCAGGTAATGTATATGAAGTATATGAAAAAAATAAATAATAAAGCAATTGACTGTTTCTCACATTGTCAGCATTACTGGTACGTGATTGTTTTACAGTCTTCTGTGTTTTGCATGTCTATTTTAATGTTTTACAGAAAGGAGAAATGAGCAACTTTGAATACCTCATGCACTTGAACACATTAGCAGGACGGACATACAATGATTTGATGCAATATCCAGTCTTCCCATGGGTCCTTGCCGATTATGAATCAGAGGTAGCCTTTATCATTTATATCTGTCTGTCTGTTTGTCCATATATCTATATATCTGTACAACTACCTACCTACCAACCCACACACACATCCACCCACACATTCAGGCACCCACATCTACACCAACACACAAACACGTCAGTCAGCCATTAACATTAGCACAACATGCCTAATGTCGTGTAGGTCCTCATGTTGCCAACACAGCTCTAAATCCCTGACGCATGCACGCCACAAGACCTCTGAAGGTGTCCTGTAAACTGCAATGTAGGGCCCCTGTGGATCAAACCTGTTTGTCCAACATATGCCACAGATTCTCATTTGGATTGACATTTGGGGAATCCAGCGGCCAAGTCCATGCTGTGAGTTCTCCTCCATGTTCCTCAAAACACTTAGGGAATACTATTGTAATCCCCAATAGAGAATACTATCAAAATGAATGGTGAATGGATGTATTTAGTTTGCAGCAGTTTTAGGTAGGTGCTTGTATATCCACATGAATGCCAGGACCTAAATTTTCCTTTGCCCAAAGTATCACGCTGTCTGTTATTCACCTGACCAGGCCACCTTCTTCCTTTGCTCTATGGCCCAGTGGTGGTCAGTGGTCGGCATGGGCACTCTGGCTGGTCTGTGGCTATGCAGCCCCATTTGCATCCCCATGCACATCAGTGAGCCTTGGGCAACCATGACCCTGCTGCTGGTTCACGGTTGTCCTTCCTTGGACCACTTTTAGTAGATACTAACCATTGCTTACTGGAAATACACTACAGGGTCTGCTTTTCGCGAGATCCAAGCGTCTAACCATCACAGTTTGCCCCTTGTCAAAATCATTCAGATCCATACACTTGGTCATTTTTCCTGTTTCCAAAACATCATCAAGTCCTGATAGTTCGCTTGATGCCTTTGACAGGTGCCATTGTAACAAGATAAGGCTGATCAATATATATTTGACAGGCATTGTAATGGGAAACGTTTGACCTCAAATATCTTTTTTTTTCTTTTTTTTTTAATAAATTGCTAACTTTTTTTATACTTTTTCTTCACTTGTCAGTGATTTGAATGTTATGACTAGTCTGCCTGTCCTGTCTATATGTTTCTTTGTGTAAATCTGTATGTCTATCTAATAAAGATTCGCTGATCCTGATGCACTGATCTTTACTGATATGAGAACATCAAGTACCAATCTCATACAGGTGCTTTTTAAAGGGACTTTTGTTGTGTAGTAGCAATTTAACATCATATACAGTAAGTTAGTTGATGCTGTATGAACAAGTGTGAGCAAATCGGCCGCACTGTACAGGCCTGTATAGAGACTAAGTACTGCCCGCTGTCCCTTGATTCCAGATATTAGTTGCGTCATAAGCTTAACCAAACAACGGAGTTTTGCATTTTTGTTCTAGTAAATTATAGATTTTTTAATTGCAATTTTGCATTTTTGTAACAACTATGGCAAAAAAAGTAAACTGACATCTGACTGGTATCTGATATATTTAATAAAGTTTTTCATCACCACTAATTGTCTAAGTGCCTAATTACCTTTGACAACTGTATGTTATTTCTGAGTTTGATCATTTTATTTCATTCTTTTCTGTTCAGACTCTGGATTTGTCATCTCCTACAACATTCAGGGATTTATCCAAACCAATGGGTGCACAGACTGAGAAAAGGAGAGAGAAATTTGTTCAGCGATACCGTGACGTAGAAAGTAATGATGGTAGGAGTTCAAACATCTCTTGCATTGTTTACTACATGAAATAAGCTCTTTTCAGGTATTTTACTGAGTGAGTAAGCTCCAGCTCATTCATACTTTTTTGCAAGCTGATGAAAGTAATTATCATTTGTGCATCAAATTATGCTGCTTGGTCTGTAAGAAGCTGATATCATCGTTTCAGGTTATCTGTCTGCACAGTGTCATTACTACACACACTATTCCTCAGCCATCAAAGTGGCATCCTATCTGGTGAGGATGGAGCCTTTCTCCCAGACCTTCATCTCCCTGCAGGTAAAACTCAGCATGCCGCATACCCACTGAAAAAGGAGAGCATTTACTTTCCCCTGCTTATGTGTCTTTGACTGGACCATGACAGGATTTTATGGGAGCTCCTGTCAAATAATCTGGTACTGAGCACATTGTTTCATTCTTAAATGATGCAAAAATCCAGAGCTTCATTGTAAAAAAACAAAAATAACTCTGGTGTGTCAGTATGTCTCCTACAAAATACAATTTTGCAAATAAGCTTACTAAATGAAAGGAGTTCCATTATTTTTGCCTTGTTGGGATTTGCAAGAACTGTTTTGTTTTTGCAAAAGTGAATTAAAGTGAGAATTTTAATATATATGCAAATAAATTCTCCCGCATCAGTGATGTGCAAAACCACATTTTGTCCTTTTAAAAAATATCTTATTTATAGAGTTGCAACCAATTGATTAAAATAAAATGTCATGCATATTTAATAGTACACAATACAAATATTAGGATGATGCTTCACAATGATATTTTCCGCACATGAACAGCTTTCTTCTGTACAGTAATATTCATAACGAGATTTGGGGCACTAACTGCATTTGCTATGTATAGTATTTATTACTTTCATTCAATAAGGATAATCTTTTTACTGTAAATTACATACGTTTTTCAGAGATTTCCATCAGGAATTAAAGCCACGGAAAAAAGCCCCAGTCAATTCTGATGAATTGATTCTGTATCTCTTTATAAACCTTCCTTTGAAGGAGCAACTTCAACTAGACTGTACCAAACCATCATAGTGCTGTGGCTATCAGATGCAGTACTGTTTCTTTTTTCCAACGTGTTTTAGGATTTACTTGGATTGGTTTGGTTAATTTGGCTTGTTTTGTATAACAACATTACCTTTGCTTGTAAATTGTTATTTTGTGACTGTTGTTATTTTCGTTGTTGTTGTGGGTGTTGTTGTGCAGGGCGGTTCATTTGATGTTCCTGAGAGAATGTTCCACAGCATACAGAAAGAGTGGGAATCGGCCTCTAAAGACAATATGAATGATGTCAGAGAGCTCATACCAGAATTTTACTACCTGCCAGATTTCCTTGTCAACTCCAACAACTTTGAGTTTGGTAAGACCTTGATTTTTGGTCTTCAGATAACTAGTTCGGTATCAAACAAATAGATAAATATAATAAATAACTTTTGACTCATTTTTAGTCTGTGTGACAGAAGTTGAGCATTGTCTTTGGTGATGGTTATACTTCAATGATTTTGTTCGATGCGACATTGTTTTCATTTGGCTGGGATTACAGGTTGCATGCAGGACGGAACCTCTCTAGGTGATGTGGTTTTGCCACCATGGGCCAAAGGAGACCCACAGGAGTTCATTCGGCTGCACAGAGAGGTCAGTAATCCATCTCTGCAGTTTCAGTCTGTTAATATTTGTCAGAGTAGTGTCACGACATCAGCACCCTCTGCCCCCCCACTCCTCAGTACCATTCTGCTCTTCCTTCTAATGGAGGCTGTCACCACTGTTACAGTACACTGTGAAAAACAAATAAATAAATCAATAAATTCACCATGGCATTTGTATTCTGTATAAACACCTTTTAGCATTTGCATGCTGCTAGACGCATTTTGAAAGAGTTAACTGCTTTTGGCTCAGCTCTGGTTTGTGCTGTTGTGGAGATAATAGGCACTTGTTGAGTTCATCAAGAAAGCCCCATTACTCTACTTAACGCCATTGTCATTACATGATAACAGGGCCAATTCAGCACAAGCACAATATCTGCACTCTCTCATAACTCCATTACTGTAGCCTGCTGCTTATTGGAATAAATGCTTTCTTTTTCTCCATGCTATGCCTGCAGGCATATAAGGGCCAGGCATTATCAGGTCCCAATCTACTGAGCAATATTTGTATCGTTTCCAGATCATACAAAATGAGCTATTTTGTCTCCTCATTCTCCTTCATATGCAAATGAACTAAAGACAATATAGGGACATTCCACCACTGTTGTTATAGTTGCTACTATTGCTTGGCCTGTCCCCACCCCAACCCCCCACCCCCACCTCAGTCTTATTAGGACTGTTTTAGCCCTCAAGGCATCTTCAGCAAAATGTAATTGAACAAGCAAGAAGATACACCCACAACAAAAATAACAAAAAGAAATTTTTGCTTCTAACTTTTCTTATGATCTCGAAGATATTTTGAAAATATATCTAAAAAAATATATCAATTTCAAGTACAATAAAATGTGTATTTTGTTGCCTACATGATCATGCATGCATTATCCCGGCTGAGCGTACAAAATTGTGTTGTTTTAACATATTACAAGTTTCTTTCCAAGCTCTTAGAGGTAGTCATTGACTTTGTGTGACCTGTCCTCAGGCTCTGGAGAGTGATTATGTGAGTGCAAACCTGCACTTGTGGATTGATCTGATCTTTGGATACAGACAGCAGGGTTCACCTGCAGTGGAAGCCCTCAACACCTTTCATCCCTACTTCTACATAGACAGGCACGACACAGAGAGCTTAAAGGACCCACTGACGAAAAACACAGTCCTCGGCTACATCAGCAACTTTGGTCAAATCCCCAAACAGGTAACAGAATCTGCTTTTAACTCCGAGGGCACTTTAAGTACTACATAAGACATTGCACATGCTAATGCACACTGGATCACTCACTCAAAGGGTCCTCTTTCCATCAAATTTATTTTATGATACTGTATTTCCAATTGTCTCAATATTCCCAAGCTCAGTGTTGCTTACTGAAGTAGGAAGCTGAAAAGGGCCTCTTACTCCAACCTATACAAGATATATTATGTAAAACAGTAAAAGACAATTCTGCACATTTTATTGAATTTCTGTGTCATTTTATTTAAGAATAATTGTAGTCATGATGTTTGCTTATTATGTTTTAGTTGTATTTGGGGAAACAAGTTATAAGTATAATAACTGCTGGAACTGAGACAGTTAACAACAGTAATAAGCCTGTCAGCATTTCAACGGCCAAATCCTTTAGATAAACGAAACAATCATTAAGATAATACATGTTTATTTGACAGCTTTTCATGAAGCCTCACCCCAGCCGAGCTGCACCCAAGAACCCTACAGGCAAGGAGGCGTCCGGCGCCAATCACATCACTCCATTCTTCTTCAGACTGGACAAACTGAAGCCTTCAGCGCAACCCATAAAAGGTACTGGGCTGCTCATGCGGGCTAAGACTTCTAGAGGAAATTGTGTGGAAGTGTGGTTGAGAAATACCCTCATTTAATCATTCTTAGCCACCTTATTATTTTATCCCATCCTCAATTATTTTTTTACAAGATGGGGCCATGTCCGCTGGGAACAATAGGAGCTGCGGTGAAGATGCTGGCTAGACTGTTCATGGGCTAATTTTCTCAGGCAGAGGGGCAGCAGCTCATTCTATTTGTTAGGCGCATCTTGATGATGCTGCCACTGAGGCTTATTTAATAATCTCAATATCCCAAAAGGGTCTCTTTGGAAAATGAGATGGAAAATTTCTTTCTCTCTCTATCTCTCTCTCTCTCTCTCTCTCTCTCTCTCTCTCTCTCTCTCTCTCTCTCTCTCTCTCTCCCTCTCTCTCTCTCTCT